>JASFAT010004826.1:0-234736 GCA_031353405.1 Baronia brevicornis | reverse complement strand
GTATTAGGTGTACAAATAAGTTTCCGCGGTTTGTCAAAAGATGGCCCCACCAGAAGGTTATGGAGAAATTGTCAGATGTAAAACGTAATATCCCAAGTTTAGTCATCTGGCAACACCATAACCTTAAAGTACTAGTGATTCCGTATCAGCATCACGTAATTTTTTTCGTGCAAAAATGTCAAGTTTTATTCCGAATAAGCATCATTTGCGGGAACTTTTGATTTACTTCTTTAATGTGAAAAAATCTGCAGCTGAGGCGCATCGATTGCTTCTAGAAGCATATGGTGAAGCTGCTTTAAGTGAGAGAAGTTGTCAGGAATGGTTTCAAAAGTTTAAGAACGGTGAGTTTGACGTTAAAGACAAAGAACGCAGTGGAAGGCCGAAAGTGTACGAAGACATGGAATTAGAAGTACTATTGGAGGAAGATTCGTCCCAAACGCAAAAAGAACTTGCACTTACTCTACAAGTGACTCAACAAGCAATTTCACATCGTTTAAAATCGTTAGGAATGATTCAAAAACAAGGAAATTGGGTTCCATATGAACTAAAGCCGAGAGACGTTGAACGCCGATTATGCATGAGTGAAATGCTGCTTGCCAGGAATAAAAAAAAGAGTTTTTTGCATCGTATAGTCACTGGTGACGAAAAATGGATTCACTACGATAATCCAAAGAAGAGAAAGTCATGGGTTAAGCCCGGCGAACCATCAACATCGACAGCTAAGCCGAATATTCATGGAAAAAAACTCATGCTGTGTATTTGGTGGGATCAGCTTGGTGTCGTGTATTATGAATTGCTGAAACCAAGCGAAACCATTACTGGAGCTCTCTACCGAACACAATTGATGAGATTGAGTCGGGCACTTAAGGAAAAACGCGCCCATTACTACTCCAGACACGACAAAATTATTCTTTTACACGATAATGCTCGTCCACATGTTGCGGCGCCGGTAAAAACATACTTGGAAACACTCAACTGGGAAGTTTTACCCCACCCGCCGTATTCACCAGACTTAGCCCCTTCTGATTATCACCTGTTCCGGTCGATGGCACATGGTCTGTCTGAGCAGCGCTTCACATCATATGAAGACACCAAAAATTGGGTAGATTTGTGGATAGCGTCAAAAGATGAAGAGTTTTTTCGACGGGGTATCCGAATGTTGCCAGAAAGATGGGGAAAAGTAGTGGCAAATGATGGAAAATACTTTGAATAAAACGTAATGTACTTTTCCTTTACAATAAATTCCTAATTTTTTATAAAAAACTGCGGAAACTTATTTGGTTCCGGTCGATGGCACATGGTCTGTCTGAGCAGCGCTTCACATCATATGAAGACACCAAAAATTGGGTAGATTTGTGGATAGCGTCAAAAGATGAAGAGTTTTTTCGACGGGGTATCCGAATGTTGCCAGAAAGATGGGGAAAAGTAGTGGAAAATGATGGAAAATACTTTGAATAAAACGTAATGTACTTTTCCTTTACAATAAATTCCTAATTTTTTATAAAAAACTGCGGAAACTTATTTGTAATAATATCTTTTTTGTCAATTATTAATTTCAATGTTTTACTTTTCATCAAGAACGTCATAGTCAAGACTGTTTTGGCTATGGCTACTGTTAATGGCGAGACTGACTTTTACGGACACTTATAGTGTTTAAATGTGGCGATGTAATAGTTCAAACTGTTCTCATTCTGAGGCTGAGTTATGAGTCATAGCAATTACTTAATATAAGTTTGTATTTCTTTTGTTCATATGTGTGTTTACAAAGCTACCCAGGAAACAGGCCAGGACATAGTATATGACCGTGATTTGCTCAGCATTTTATTTATTTATTTATTACACGGTTCGTTATATAAATAAAACATACAAAAATGGAACCACCAAATATCTTCGCTTTTTGCAAATATTCATACTTTATCGCCTTTTCGAAATTGCATATTTTTAGCGACAACAATAATTCAAGAAATTGTTGAAGGATACTTTTTGTAAAATCAACAGATGATTTATAAAATTTAATCTCAGCTAAAAGTACGACCTTTTAGTTGTTCACGTGTCTTATATGTTTTGTGATCTGTTTAGTAACAAAGCAAGCAAATATGCACATAGGTGACTTGATGGTAAGTTACATTTACAGCCCGCAGTCATACCCAACGCCAGAGGCATCGCGAATGCGATGCCGGCCTTTTGTAAACACATACCTCCGTCTCTTGGATACCCCAATATTCAAATTGCCTGAAAATAAAAATGATTACTTACCTTTATATCATTATAGTAATTGACGAATCTTCTCGGTGGAAACAGGAACCAGATGGTATAACAAATGTTTTCACAATATCCGTTATCTAACAACACACTACACTAGCACTGATCCTCTCAAACCTATTTCACAGTCTAACAATAACATTCAATAGTTTAATAATCTAAAAAAACATTGAGGCACTTTGAATATTAAGACTTTAAACTAGTCGGTACAAGCTTTCGAATATTCACTATATATGTTACGTTTTACAATAATTTAAGTCTAGGAAGCTATTGATAGTGATTGATCAATAATCAATATTACAGTTAATTTAATAAACAGCAAGTTGTTGACCTGAAACAAAAAGAAACAAAAGTTATTGTTGTTCTTTATGTGACACAATTTCGATGTTACACTAACAATATTATATATATTAAAGTATATGAAAAAATTATTAATATGTAATAAATTATAAAAATTATATAATTATTTATAATTTATAAATGGTTGATGGTGCGATGATCTGCGCAGGGCGGCTGGCAGAAACTAGATGCGTGTAGCCGAAGATCGAGCTAGGTGGCGCTCCATGGGGGAGGCCTATGTCCAGCAATGGACTACCGCAGGCTGTTGATGATATAATTATTTCTATCTGGTTTATTAATTGGTTTTTTGTGTCTTAATTCATTTATAAAATTAATTAATATAATATCAATTAATTAATAAAATTAATATATGTATGGACAAATTTTTATTTCGAGTCTGGTAACCCTGCCAATCCGCATTGGACATGCGTGGTGGGTCAACGTCCGTTCCTCCAGAAACGGAGAGGCCCATGCTCAGCAGTGGGACATATATGGGCTGTTAAAAAAAAGAAATATTAAGATGAAATTTGAATTTATTAATATAAATAATACCAAGCATTGTAGAAATATCAAAATTGATAATAGATAATATATCAAAATTTCAAATTATAGTGAACACTTTAAGTTGCGGACGTGACGAAGTCAATTTCCAGCGTTATTATATTAGGGTTATCGTTTCCATTATAATGGCTTTTTCACGTAACATCACAGCACCATCTCAAGGAATTCGCAAAGAATTTACCATCAATCTTCCTCGCAAAAAGTCGACTAGACATTTGATTTATCTATTTGAATATTAGCTCGCCACACTAAGAAGTAGGTCATACTCGGACAAAACTACGTTTCATTGCGAAAATATCTGGATCGAAACCAACTTGGATGAATATTTTTTGATAAATAGCAAAATTTTTTTTTAATTTCGGTTAATAATAGCTAATTTTACTTTAATAAGAGGTTTATAATTATATAATTATACGAGTACGTCTTACAGCTAAACAATGATTGCCTTCCTTCCTTCGGGTTCAGAGAGCCGAGACGAGGGTGAGTAGTTATAACATAATAATAAGCTATAAAAATAATAAGCTAAACATAAGAAATCGTATGTTTTATGTTTTGAAACCCATTAAATAAAAAACTTAATTGCGCAGTAATAAGGCGTTCACTCCCAAACTAAGGTCCGCGGGTTCAACTCTCACATCGAGGTAAATAATTGTATTGGCTACAGGTATTTAAAGTATTTTTAGGAGTCGAATGAGAGAGAGAGTTTAATGGAACATATAAAAGGGGAACTGCTCTGAAACTACTAGTGTTTTACATCTAACATTATCTTTATTAATTACTTCTCAAATCAAGCAAAATAATGAGATTACTATAACCCCTCACCGAAATTATTAAAATAATATATGTACATAGAAAAGTACAGAAGTTTTTATGATGATGAACTGGTAATGCATTTTGCATACACTTACCCCGTTTGGCGCCCTACATAGCAGTAGTAAGGCGTAGAAGCCATTAAGCGCTAGTATGTAGGTACACATCTTGCAGTTCTGTTCTTAATTCATTTGGCATGTCAGTTTTATGAACAGTTAGTTTGAATTAATGGCTAATGATTAAAATAAATGAATTTATTTGACTTGTAATATTGTATGTGTTCCTATAACCCATATACATTTCAATTTCGAAGGAGGTAAATATAAGTACACTAGAGGACAGTCTGTCATCATACATGATGATGGTAAAGATGATTATATTTATCGTATAATATAAGATTAATGCTTTAAACTTGAGAGTTGAATCATACGTATTTAAAAAAAACCTAGTTCAAAATACAATTTTGAAAAGTGTTGTTAAATGTTGAGAAGAAACGACTTGAAAACCTTTCATATAATAAAAACACTCCAATACTGACGATGAGTATTTTCTTATTCCAAAAGGGAAGTAGAATCCGCAATCTTGACCCAGCTTGTTTCTTATCGAAATTACTTATCGGATAATATAGCCAATATAATTTTCATAAAGCTGCAATTGTACCTATTCCTTTTTAACCGTTTTCATAAATAAAGTAGGCTATAAAATCTGCGCCTTTGGAATTTTTTCAAATGAATCCGATTACAATATTTTTATACTTCACATATTTATCAATCGTAAAGTAATCTTACATTACACAGAAACCTTATCATAATTAAGAAATAATATCATTATTAAGAATTCGTGAATCCGAAAAATTGTAAGTTGCATATCTTGACGGAAGTAAATATATTTCTTTTTTATGGGATAGGAAGACAAACGCACAGGCGCTTCACCTGGTGGAAAGTAATCAACGCCGCCTGTGGACATCCACAGTGCCATATATACGTCAAACAGTGAAATGTTACAGCCAGATGATATGCAGTTTTTATAGTGGTTGTCATGGTGGCAGAAATGGGTCGGTTTGACTGAGCAAGTATAACATCCTCAAGGAATATCGACGTTAGGTTATAGGATTTTACTATGTTATCGTATTTCGTACGGTGATTACTCGGATCCGGAGGTACACGCTTCCCCGTCCTTCTTGCTATCCCATTAAATTCTTCTTCCCGTCCCATAAATAACATTTTTACGATGATTAATGGAGTTAGGCGTTACTTTGCGGAAATTCATTACTATGTGGACAGTTAGAACTTTTACTTAGCCAAGATGCGCGACAAGCAAACAAAAATCTATCATACCTGAGACTCTACGGAAGACAACCATTAGGTGACACTTAACGGTTTTCTTCCGTAGAGTCTACCATACCTGATAATGCCTCGTGTTGAGACGAAACACGTGTCGTTTGCAAGGTGAAAAAGTATAGTGGGTGTTTGGTGTTGTGGATAGTGGTTGGTAGGTGTAAATTTGCTGACCGTCGTTATTCAGTAATATTTAGTTTAAGTTCCCTGTAAATCCACTTCATCCAGCAAAAAAAAAACACACATTATTAATTTTCTATTTTTATATGCTTGTCGCAGATCTTAGCTAAGTGAAAGTTCTAACTGTCCACATATATCTTTACCTTTAGATAGGCAACGCATCTGCAATTCCCATAATATTATAGATGTCTATTGGTGGTACGTGTTCTTGCTTGCTGGTTTAATTATATAGTATTCCATAAAAAAGGATGATAATGGCGACGAATAAGTTATTTATTGCGTATAATCTAAATTACTTTTAAAAGGACTTCAATTTATCTCGTTAACTAAAAAGCATAACGAAGTGTCAAATATTAAATACGATCCAGTCGACACTCCAAACAGCAACAGTAGAAAGCCCAGGGAACAATTATGCGCAATCGGAAATTGCATCTCCGGAGGAAAGCTCACAAATTGCTTCAAATATTAGATACTCTAAATGGAATGACAATTTAGCGCTTATATTATTCTAAAGGAATTGTTTCTCGATGATATTATGTTACAGTAAATCTATTTTATATAATATACAATATATAAAACCATTTTCAAAAGTTATTATTTAGATTTACACCGTATATTTGTTTGTTTGTTTCAAATCTTGCGACGACTTCTCCAACTACTTCAAGGAAATCGATTCTTATAAAAGTGCACATACATTGACTTCCCATGACATAATAACATAAGGATAATAAAATTTTGGTAACGAGGGCCTGTCCGAATGTGTACAGTAGAATTCTTCTACAGCTAATAATAATCCCCTCAAGCTTGAGCACATTTGGTTGGTTTTAAAGAGTTCCATTCGTAATTTTTAATGAAAAAAAAAATATGTAAAAAAAAATTTTAAAAATAAAAATGTGCGATGCATAAAAATCTGTATAATGACAGTATTAGTAATTCAGATTTCAGACTTTAATGCGCCCCACGTTTTTATTTTATTGTGTTAATAAAACCGTGTACCTTTAAAGATTGTTTACTTATTTTTATTATTTATTTACATCTGTATAAATAATAGCCTACAGTTTAGAGTATGTTTGTTGCGGTTACATTTATTTCGTCAAAATTACTTGATTTGATTTTAATATATACATATGTCCCACCGTTGAGAACGCTAATCTACACTACTTATACAAGGCAAATGCGTAAAATATCCAAACTCGAAATAAACACCTGTGCCAATTGATTCTGAGAGCTCGACTTCACACTGAGACATTTAGGTTTTTCGGTAATATACTTGATATATACTATATAATACTAATAATCTTGATTATATATAGTATATATGAAGATTATTACTATATTCTAGTAATATTGATATAATATATAAATGAGATGAGAAATTTATGTAAAACCTTAAATATGTATATCTAAAGTCAGTTAGTTCTCAATCAATATGAGTATTAATCAATATCTCTCTCTCAATATAAACTAAGTTAATACACGAGTTTTAAAATAAATAAATATAAATATATATTAGCACAGAGTAAGAGGACTAATTGGCTCAGTGGCGAAGCAGCCGCCTCCGTTATCAATGGTCGCGGGTTCGATTTCTGCGTCTATTGCGTATATTAACTGATTCATTGGCAGGTTCATTATTTTATTGCAATTTATAGATTATTAAGCTAAAGTTAGCTTAATAATCTATAAATTGCAATTACATAAATAAATAGATCGTAAATAAACGTGAATTATGTTCCATTGTGAAAACAAATACAGCATACGCTATAAAAAGAGAAAAGCACCCTACTCAAAAATTGAAATATATTTCCGTAGTAAAACAACAACCGCTTTCAGAAAAGACATGGTTTTATGAGATCACTGCCACAGCCACACCTGCATTGGCCCGAATGAGACAAAGGACAAGGTGTTTTTTATTACAACCATTCAAGACTGGGTGGATGAATGTATAACCTATAATTTTCTTTGATGTACAAATTTTATAACCTTCTCATATATAACAAACGTTTTCTTTTAACTTTTTATGTGGATGGAAATTTAGTATATTTGTTTTACAATCGTGGCACATTATATATCCATTATTTTATTTATTTAATTGTACTAGAAACTCTTTAATGAAGAATATACGATCAGAATCAAATGGAATGGAACGGTCAAGTGAACTAACGCGATTTTAACTCAACGCTGCACTGCAAGAGTTCTATGTGACTTCTACGTTTTTAAATCTTCCTAAATTGAATGTTGTACACATAGTCATTCCTGAAAGTTGCCAAAATAAATTACTCTAACATAACATTCAATGAAGAATAAGATAATTGGATATTATTAACTGGATAAGTTACTTCTCTACTGTTATTTACACTAAAATAATTAAGATGAAGGACACTATTCCAAAGTAAACTGTATTTTACATTAATATAAGGTAATTCGAAGAATTTTGGTTATTTTAGGTTAGTATATCGACCCAAAAAAGCGAAACCGTTGTAAATAACACGAGTGTCAAAAATTTTATAGCATATTCGGATGAAGAAAATACTGCGTCTTATGGTCTGAGTCTCACAGCTTTTCTCTCTCTACGACCAAAAAAATTTTGTACAGTTTTGAAACTGACTGTTTTTGAGTGATCATATCAGATGAGAAGAGAGAGAAATCTTAAAAGGTTTTTTGGCTCTGGTGGTAAGTTTTGATTTTGCGGTTTACTACATTTATGGTTTTTTTGCGTCGATGAAAGCTTTTCCTTAAGTATTTAGTCTTTAACGATAATTAAAATCTAAAAAGAGTATCTATGGCGTTCAATGTGATCATTCACATAGAAAATACATCGATTGTGATACGGGTTGATGATCATGTCATTATCATCATCGGTGTCAGCTTATTGCAGTCCTCAGGAAGATATAGCAGGAGACCATAGAAATTTTCAACTTTACAGTTACGTAAAGAAAATTTTGTTAAAACACACATAAAGCATATATATACAAAACAAACATAACACTGATAAAGGTATGAATGCCACCATAATTTATTCTACTTTCAGTAAATGTTGAAATAGATTTAAGACAACACGTGCACAAATGTAGACTAAGAAGTATGATTCCCTGCTACGTTTCCCTGAATAGCATTACCGCACAATTTAATTCCGCACCCCTTTTTTCTCCGGCCTAGCTAAATGTACTCCAATTTGCGGTTACTTTGAACAATCAACCATCGTTTTTCTATCCTACAATTCTACACTAAAAAGGCGTTTAGACCGGATTGTCTATTATTTAAGTCTTAAGTGGAAGTAAGCACCGTCAAAGTTAAATTCTACGGCATTATTGTTGATATAAAACACTAATCCACTAGTCTACTTATTGTGCCCTAAAATCAGCACATTCGAAGATCTTATTCGAAGGCAAAAAAATATAAATCGAACCACTTACTTGAAATGAAGAAGAAAATATAAAACACTTGCTTAGACAAGATATTGCAGTTTATTATCATTTTGTTTAATTAAAAACCATAAATATAAAAAAGCCTATTTGATAACTCTTACGCATTATTAGTAAGTTTGTCTGATTTAATTAAACGATGTTAATAATTTTATTAGTAAATTATATCAATAATATAGCTCACATTTACACTTTTTTATGCACTCAATAAGGCATTCTTAGTTAATTTACACACATTGCCACATTGTAAAAAATTAAATTAAATTACCAAAATGGAGTTTCTTTCGCCGTTTCTACTCTGTCCAGAGCCTCATTACGAAATGGTGGTAAAAGGTTGACTCTTGGCGGACTGATGCTTGACAATTGAAAATGTAATTTAGTGTGAAAAATTTGAATTTGAATAATTATAATACTGCTAGATATAATGTATTTTTACGCTTTAGTTCTTATTAAAATATGACTTTTTATCTTGATTACATTTTTTTTAATAGTAGATTCTTACTTTTAATTTTATACGATTATAATAAATCTTTTACTCTCAACTTGGTCTCATGGATTTGATAAAACCGAAAAAAGGATTAAATCAATTCCCAAATTCATACCGAAAACATACATAATTAAGATATAGTCATCATAATAAGTTATTGTCATCCAGTTTGAGATTTTTTTACAATTTTATAATGTTTAAAGTCTTAATAAGCAGTTAGTTTAATACCGATTGCAATACTTGTACCAAACAGACAAACAGATCGACAAATAAGCTAATTAATAATAACGATTTAAAAAGGATAAATTTCGTGGAAACTATACTATCTCTATTTTAGTATAGTCTTTAAAACAAAAAAAAATTAATTAATCATTTTAATTAAAAATTAAAGTGATTAATTAAAAATTATAATTTTAAGGCATTGGCCTCTCTCAAGCTGCAAGGACTTGCCCGTAGTCGCTACGCCAGGAAGATGATTCTGGAATCTCGAAACGGTAACGCCGCTGCACAAAACCGACTAGTAAATATGTTTGTACATATATACATATACATTTCACTGTTTGAGATGATACCGCTGTCAGCTGGGAACCAGAAACTCGTTTTTGGATCGAACATATGCAACACGTCAAAATGGGATTGAGAGTTGAGACACTAAGTTGTTGTTGCCCTTATGTCGAAATACTCATTATATAACAGATTTCGCATTCTGTCAAAGTAAGATATAAGATATAACATTCAGTGATTTTTCAGTGATTTTTTAAACGTAAAATCTTGAGAATTGTATGTAAATGTACTTCACGAATTTTACTATATTTGGATATTAAAAGATTCTTATTAATAATATGAAACTTTTTAAATAATATAATAATAAATATAAATTGCAATATATTTTCTGTGTAATTTAGAATACTTATTTTAATTATGTATTGTTTTGTTTTCTATTATTTTTTTTAAAGCTTCATTTATTATTGTAATTGTAGTCAATACTAATAAATTTAATATACATATTTTGTAAAACTGATTTCGTCCACAAATAAATAAAATAACTAGTCAATGATAGAATATTTCACCGTTTTTATTGCGTATTTTGTCTTTGGAAAACTATTTTTGTTTAGCTGATAATCCATGTTTCCATCCATATTTGAACATTCCAATCCATATTTGAACTGTTCTTTTACATATTGAAAATCACTTCATATTAGTTCTACGAAACTATATACAAATTATATGTGCACTTTCCCAGAATTTAAATAATATTGATTTTAATTTGTTTTCATGCAATCATATTACGCTATAGTATTTATTTATTTTTTCCTTTTTTTTAATAGACCTGTAAACTAAGAAGTGTAACAATTTTCACATTTAAGACACCGGCAACTCACCGTTTTAAATGTGTAACATTGTGTCTCCGATATTTAAAATATTTTGTAACTAAAAGATGCGCGCGGTCGGATTTTGGCGTAATGCCAGTGCTATTGCTCTTTTCTCCCTCATGACAAGTCCTATGAGATAAAACGCAATACATTCTGCTCTCTCGAAAAGCATATCTAGATAATGATTTCTTCTTACCCACTTCTCTCCATCTCACTCTTGACGTACCACATAAACACATATAAAATATTTATATATGTTTACTTTGCAGTAAAATTTAATAAAAGAAAAATCTGATTTAAATGTATTTGTCATAAATAAGTTACTAAAAATTACGCATCGCTCAAATTAATGTCACGAAAATTCACATTCCCTTACCCGATCGACGAAACAACTTCGTTAAGACACTGTAAGGTGAAGTCGGCTTCAGGGTCACTGCCTCATCCCTTAGCGTGCGTTTGATTTTCAATCGGGAACGAAACAACGGCGAAGATCACGCGCGAGATGAATGAAAAGTGCATGTGTGCAAGCAGTTTAATACAACAGGAGCACTATTTGCGAAATGAGATGGCATGTAGCTGACCGCGGATTCATTATCGATATGAGGAGCACAGTGCGACCCACGTCGGCCGCTTGCTGCGAGCGACTGGCGCCCGGGAAATACTGCGCTCGCCACGCGGCTCCACATCTACGCACCGGCTGCACCGGCACTAGACCACGCTCGGACCACAGGACTATACGCTGCACACCGCACCAGCCCGCTGCAGGCATACACACCACTAATATCGATGTTTTTTAGCAACATTTCGAGGTGTAGGGCGTTCGCGGGGCGGTAGACACGCACCGAGGCGGGGGGCGCTGGTCCTGCGCCCTGCGTCACGCATCTGTCTTGGAGGATTTCTTGCGTGCTCCGCCATCTGCAGTCTTATTATGTACATAGTGTTGTGTTGTCGCTTCATTTCATTGTTATTATAATCATATCATGTAGTTGGGGTTTTCGTGTGTGTAGCGATTTTTTCTTTAATATTTTTAAATAATAACCTATATCACATATGTTCTAAAATGTTATTACAGTAACATTAATTTCATTAATTCTATAAAAGGATGGAACAATATTTAGTTGAATTATGATAAATAGTAAAGATAATTAGAAACTTACATTAAAAATTATTAAAATAAAACAATTAATTTAAAACGTAAAAATCTATAACGCTTTTGACTTGCTTATTGTAGTGATTACCTCAAGGCACATATTAAAAATATAGAATCACACATGACATAGCTTTCCTATTTTAAGATTAATATTTTAATAATATTATAAATGGATTAATATTTTAATACTTGAATTATTTAAAAAAGTTATTTCTACAATAGTGTTATGCAATTCTTATAGCATACAACTCATTTTCCCTGTTTCAGTAGTTCCAATAGCAGACTACTGATCTAGTTTCCAGGTTCAGTGATGGATGATTAAAATCAAACGCTATACGTAATATTTTCCGGTTGATGTTCAATTTACCATTATCAAGAAAGTGTCCAAATGAAAGTGTCAGGAAATGGAACTAGCGATGAAAATTTACCAGGTTTTCATCCTAGTTCCATTTGCTAGCCAACAAAAAAATAGAAGAAAGAGCGTCAGTACACGCTGCTTTATTATTTTTTCACAAATTACACTTTCATTAAGGGCTGGCACATAAGTATTATCAAGACAAAATTATTAAATAAATTAAAATTATTAGTTTAGGTATCGAATATGTATTATCATATTTTCGCTTAGATTTACTATATTCATAGAAATTGATATGCAATATATTCTTTTTAATGTTATGAAAAAATAACACAATCAAATATGTTCTGTTTCGTAGCTGAAGGACGCGGATTCAAATTTTCACTCGGAAAAAACCAAGTAGTGGCAAATTTCTAAAGCGGGGGAAATTCTATTATAGTGCTATTATGCAAAACGCTGTTATTTGATAAATATCTGAAATAAAAGGACGTCTGTTGTATATTTACAAATGTAATAAAAATAGTTTAAATAATGTAATATTTTTTTATATTCCTCTATCCAAAATATTCCATAGTAAAATACTACAGACTTAGAAAATAAACAAAAAATATTATATTATTATTTTGAAAGCCAATCGATCACAAGTCAATTTATATTCAATTAAAAACTAGCAGTATCGATTTTATAAGTGTCAATGTAAATAAAATTCAAACAAATATTATTTCTTATAACTTTAATCACAGAATCAGCACTAACAATCTAAAGATTGGAAAAGTTAGATGAGACATTATTTGCTACATTACAAACGCGAGTTCAGAATTAAAATATTAACTTTACATTGAGATTCATGACGTTTCTATCAAATTGAGCAGTACAAGACAAATATATTTGGAATAATATTTAAGGTTTGTTCTTATGTGCAACTATTTCATATTAATTTAATTCAATCATTATTTTACTACCTGTTTAGGAGTTGATTTTGCTTTAGCTAAATTTTCTAATGGAATGGGAGGTCCTTTATATTGCAATGTTAGTTGGACGATCCTTTCAGCTTCTCTTATACCACTTAAACGAGCACCAGCCACGGTAGCATAATTACCTGGTACAGTAGCCTCCCCAGCAAAAAGTAAAATTGGCGGAATCGGTTCACTAGGTCCGGGTAAAGGACACGATAAAATTCTTTGCGCTTCGCCATCGGTACACTTACGGTTATAAGAATACGAACCACAAAAAAATGGATCTGAAATCCAGTGCGATCTCAATATGGACACTGGATGAGGAATACACGGGTTACCTGTTGATTGTCTTAGTAAATCTGTTATATCTTCCGCCACATCTTTATCAGATAAAGTTTCCATAGTCAATGCTTCTGGACCAACAACCCAGGTACATAAAACATGATTGCTATGAGGCACCACTTCTATCGCTGATATGCCTCGTGTCCAATTGCATCTATAGTTCAAACCTGAGCTACTGTAGTCAAAATTTAAACTTCCTTTATGCCAGAACCAAAAGGGGCGACAATACTCCAAAAATATTTTGTTACAATAACCATAACCAAGACATCGTATAGCGTCAATTTTTGAAGCTGGTAACGTCGGACAGAACAGTCTAGTTGAGTTGTAACATAATACACCTAGAGATATTGTGGTAATGACGTAATCAGCTGGAAACTCTTCTCCATCACCAACGCATACGATAGCGCGATGACCAGATTTTTGAGATGTACCCCAGTAAATACAATTCACTGGCTTACAATAGCGTATTACACCTTCAGGTATTTGACGAAGTATTGGCGCCAAAGTCCCCACTAAACCTAAAGGAACGCGTGCCTCTCCACCAGGCATATTCATGAAACAACCTGTATTATCGGCGCAGAGCATTGCTGTATCGTCAGAGCAGCGAGCACTCAACATGTGTGCAAGTCCAAACATTATCCTTGCCGCATCATGCTGTTGTTCATATGGAAATTCGTGTAACTCTTGTTGTATTCTGAGACTCATAAAATTGATCAAAGATCCATGCTGTTTATTTCCCCCTAGACAGTAAATTTTTGCAGCCTCTTCTTCTATCTGTCGAAATTTATAATAGGCCGTTATAGTTGAAGAAAATGCCATTTTGCCAGGAACAACTCTACTAAATAATCCTCTTGTATGGACCGCACCAGGAACCCCTGGGCGCGGTGGACTCTCTGTAGCGGCCAACGCATGTAGAGGATGAGTTGAGTAATTATCAGGCTTCCAATGAGCTCCAAGTTCTGCTACAATATCGCCGAACCAACAGGAATGTATTCGACCTCCTGGCCTATAAGCACAATAGTGGATAATAAATCATAGTATACACCAAAAAGTCTACTTTTATATTATCATCAACCCCCTGCGGCGGTCCACTCCTGTATAAGAAGAAGAAATCGCTATTTGCGATCAGACCGTCTGTTGTATATAAATATTATATAATCATTTCTGTATAACTTTGTTTTTGGTATACAATAAGAATATATTTATATATCTATAAGATTTTACAATAGTACTGAAAGAACTTGATTTTAAAGCCATATTGTTTATTAACAAAAAATACTGTTATAACAATACACACTTTACCACGCAAACAATACTAGTAATTTTAGAATAGCTTAGCATTTAATGCGGCTCCTTTAAAATTGGACATTAATACTCCACGCTTTTTAAGGCGAATTGGCGGGACATCCAAGGCACGTTGGAGATTTTTATACTTTTACAAAATAACTAATTATTCTAAAATTTTGTTCAACACCCTAATGCACATTTTTTATTCGCATTTGAACTGCATACAATATTAACAATTGCAAACCTTTCGTAAGCTTCCAAAACAACGATATTATTAATTCCTCGCTGGGACAGCCTTGCAGCGGCGGAGAGCCCTGCCATTCCGGCGCCAACAATGACAACTCTAGGTTCAGGAAAACATTTGTCAGGGTCGCAAGGATCTACAGCACACACACCTCGATCGTCTACGACCGGACCACATTCGACGAGTGCAGTAGAATTTTCCGACATCCTAGAAATTAAAAAAAAAACATACGTAGAACTGCCTATAAGAAACAAGTCTCAAAGGCCATCCAAGGCCATCTAAAGGTCTTACACATCTCAAAGGTAATCAATGTTTCTGTACTACGTATTCTGATATTGCAGATGTCTTTGGGCGGCATTGATTGCTTTGCATCAGGCGAGACACTAAATACAAACTATTATATAAATCATATAAATCATCCTCTACAAAATTGTAGTTGTAGAATTTCCTTAATTTTTTTAAGTACTTCAGTATATATACTTTTCTTTTCAATGAGTTTATTATGATCAGAGTTCTAGAGCATGGATCTTAAACATAATAATTTAGACCAGATATCTTCATTATGATGTGTAATTTCGTAAAAACTAAACTAGCTCAATCAAAACTGTAATTTTAAAATATGGATTGTCGGACGCTCTACGGTGAAGAAAATCATTCAAATAAACCTGTATGCTAGAGAATAATTTACATCAATTCAAAATGAAGACTCCCTTTTATTAGACATTTCCTTCTTGAAATTCTTTTTATTTATAGTGAACAGGGACGTGTGTGCTAAATTATTTTTTATATATTACTAAGCAAAATTGATATAATGTTATAATTTCTCTATCAATATCTTTTCGTTCATATTGTCTTTAGTCGTAGCTAATTTATAATGTACATATCTATATGTTTGTAAAACGAACAATAAATCTATAAAATATGTAAGATATTGATAATAAGTTAATTCAGTTCTTTTTTTATGGCAACTCTCAGTGAATTCTGCCAGTGTCAAGTCAATCATGGAAGTCACACAATCAAATAAAAACTTAAAAAATAACGAAATATATAAACAGAAAAAACTCGCTCCGTGGTAACTTTCACGAGAGTATTAGAGAGATAAAAAAAGGAAACACAAAAAGTTAAAATACGTATAAATGGGAAGAAAAAAATGATCTTAATGCCATTAAAATTAAAAGAGCAAAATGCCATGAACAATAATAATAATAATTTAATGAATATGAATAAGCAAAACAGATGATATTTGATAATAAGTCATCAGTATAAACTATGTACACAAACCGTCGTGCGTATGTCTTGTGCCATAATCGTCCAGTTGGGATGCATATTTTTGCAAGAAGATTTCTCATTTGAATTTATTAACGGACTCTTTAAACGTCACTAAAACAATTTATAAACATAATATAAAACTTCTATAATAAAATATCCTTACATTTTGAGATACATTGTCATTGTTGTCAGTTGTTCTTAAAAATGACAATTTAGGTTGGTGTCTTCTTTTTTTCATTCTGCGCTTAGTAAAGGTTTTTCTAATATCTGTATATTGTATATTGTAAATGTATATTGTATTATATAAAATAAAATACTCGTCCTTTTTTTATATATAAAAATTAATGTTTTTATATGTTTGTCCTCTATACGTTTCTCAACCATTCATTCGATTGTGATGAAACTTTAGTGTGTTATACTGTAGGCAGTAGACCCGCGAAGATTCCTGGCCAAAAAATATAACTGTTTGCTCACGCGTCGAGAAACCGTCTCATTTATTTATGTACCACACAACAAAAATATCGTGTATTCAAAAGCACTTCAATAAACACATTATAAAACCAAACACTTTTTTCTTTACAGTCAGTACAGCCTTATTATTAATGTTATGATACTTAAATAGGAATTTTAGGAAAAAAAACCTTTATTCATTTTGCGTAAACTATTAGAGCAGATAGTTGTTGGAAATATTAGGTCGAGTCATAAGTAACTTCGTATGCAGCTAAATAGAATCTATTGTTCGTATTTACCCGCTATGAGTTATCGTGACTACAAGTTTTTGTTTTTTCTATATAGACGAGGCTTCAGTTAATATTTAGTCAACAGTTTTGTGTGATGCACGTTATGTTAAACTGTTTTTTAACCTCATAATAGAAAACCAAAATGAACGTATTCGTCGTGTAATGCTTGGAGAATTTAATTAAAGCCTTTTTTAAACAGGATTATAACAGGCCATGAGAAATAGATTACCTATGACAAAGTTACGGACGACTTTAGAAGACAATGGCTTGATAAAGATTAACCATTCCTACCAGTTCAGCAGTTGCAAAGAGTGCAATAGAAACTATGAAACCATGAAAAGCGTCCTGCACTCGTCAATCGCAAAAACGTAATTCTTTTACACGACAATTTGCAACCATATACAACAACAGTGACTCAAGAAAAAATTCTTGAGCTTGGATAGTCTGTTTTACTACATCCCGCTCACTTCCCGGATCTTGCCCCGACGGACTATCACCTTACACCTTACTGTTGCTTAAAAAACTTTTGTAAAAGCCTTCAATTCTGAAGAGCAAGTAAGGCAGGCTGTTGAAAACTCCTTAGAGTCCAAAACAATCATATTTTACAAGGAAGGGATTGATAAACTGCCAAGAAGATGGGAAAAGGATATGAATAATAGTGGTGCATACATAATAAATGAATATAATTTTGTTATCGACCGATTGGCTCAGTGGCGGAGCCCTCCGCCCGCGGAGTCAATGGTCGCGGGTTCGATTCCCGCATCGGAATAAATATTTAGATGGATTTTTAAATGTTTATTCCGAGTCTGGTAACCCCCCCAATCCACATTTTCCTTTCCTGCCCCTTCCTTTCTTCTCTATCCTTTCCCTTCCTCTCCGCCAATCCACAGTCTGCCGTGCCAATGGATGCGTGGCTAGGGGCGAGCCTAGTCGTAAGCGTGCCGATCGTCTCGGGGTCGGGCTCCCCCGGGGACTATGGTGCCTTACCTCAGCATGCAGGGCTCTGCTGGGGCTGACCTCCATCCTCCCTTGCGGCTCGTGGGATTCACTAAAGACGAATTTAATATATACCTAATTTGTCGAAAAAATGACGGCGACGTGGTTCGCCACCCGTCACGTCCTGATTCTCACGAGGGCGAAAAGCGACCAATGACGAGCCGTTTCGCTGCGATGAATGGCAGCGGATGGAGCTCTGTGGTCTCTGCCAACCCCTGCGGGGGATAGGCGTAAATATATATATATATATATATATATATATATATATATATATATATATATATATATATATATATATATATATATATATATATATATATATATATATATATAATCTTGTTTTCAATATGAGCAAAATAAATATCTGATAAAGAAACGAAAGTTACTTACGACTCAACTTATTGGTCGTGTTAAACCTATTATCTACTTATTTCTTATTGTATTTGGATACACAAAAATTAAGAAATATATGAAAGATTTAATGTAATGTATTTTGGCTAAATAACTAATATTATGCTTTAATTTTAGTACAAAAGATGTGATCGATTTTTCATTGCTAAACTTGTAAAGCATAAAGGATGATTTTCATTTCAGACATACCTATTTCGATAATATTTTACAGAACTGTTCCTGTGAAATGGTTCTTTCTACTTAAACTATATTGCAAGCTTATAACCTGTTATTTTGGAACAGGGTATTGGAACTGTTACGTCACTAAAAGATGACAGGACTCTTATTTTACGTGTTATAATCACCACAAGTGATTAGTTCAAAGATTTCGTACTTCTATTTCCAGGTATCATTTGCTAATAGGTCAGAATATGAATGAAATCATACTCAGCATGTTTATCCTTATACTATATTTGTGATTTACAGTATGTATGTACATTCAGCATTAATCTCAGAACAAAGCACTACAAAAGTACAGTCTTTAGTTGAACATTTTCAATATCCATAAGTGATATACAAGTATAAATAATATGTTTATAAATCGAAACACTCCGTCCAGAAATGATCGAGCGCGTGGTAGAAATGCCGACTCACGCCTGATAACGAATGGTTCTCGTCAGTATAACTCTGAAATGTTAAATAATATATTAAATACAGTCAACTTATAACACGTGTATAGCTTAAGATCGAGCTAAAAGGCGCACCTAGTAAGAGATCTGTTACATGTCAAAGTGGTGTAGACTGATGACAGAACAAAGAAGATAAAACTTATTAAAGAATATAAATTAAGAATATAAAACTTATAATATAAATACTTAAGGAACTTCGGTAAAAACGTAAGGAAATTCAAAAGATACGTTAACTTGTTCTCATAAACTATTCAACATCTAAAGTAAAAGAAAGATATTCCTTCACTTTTATTTTAGTATACTCATACGTCTCTTTAAAAATATCAAGATAATAATATTAATGTTGCCCTAGCCGATGACGACTTCTTTTAAAAAATCCAAAAAGTTTCAGCTGCGCAAGATATACATATATCAGTGTTCGCCAACTTCATAAGACACAAGAGCCACTTTTTTACTAATAAGACTGTTTGCCGCGATTGACTTGACTTATAGACGTGATGGACCGGTTGGCCACTTTTAGAGTAGTTTTTTAAATTTTTTAAGTATGTACGGTAGTGGAGAACACTCTCTCGTCTAAATTTTCCTTTATACATTAGAATGATATACTTTTGAAACTATTGGAATAGAATTGGAAGACATTTTCGGCATATACAACAAATAAGTACATTTATGTTGTGGGGTTTCCGACATACAATAGGGTAACCTCACTTTTTTATTTTTAGTTTTGCACGTACGCGACTATGGCAGTGAATACCTAAAAATGGCAGCAGTCACTAAAACCGATCTCCGATACTCTGTCTATTTACCAAAACAACGATGTTGCCAAAATATTCATGTATTATGGCAACATCACCTTACTTTGATGGAGGTTAATGTCCAGCAGAAAACTGTTACGACTGTATTGATGATGAAATTATATTAAGATTTTATTTTAACAATTTTCAGTTTGGGCATTGGCTGAAAATTCATCATATTTTAACACTAAGCAAAGCGGTCATTTTAAAAAATAACAGGATATTAAAGATATGTACATCGTTAAAAATTAAGAAACGCTCAATATTTTCTTAAGAGATCTAGAAAATGCTTACCAGTTGCTCAAAAGCAATATCAGCGTGCTGTAATTCTTTGGCCAATTGCATACTATGCTGATAATGTACATTGTCGTCTCCACTGCCGTGCACAAGCAAATACTTTCGTCCTCTGAGGTGCAATGCATTAGCTAAGAGATCCGATTGTTTGTAACCCAGAGGATTGGCTTGAGGTGTGTCCATATACCGCTCCGTATAAATGGAGTCTGAAATATTTTTTATATTATATATTAAGTCGAAATTTTCCATAAACTGTGCAACTCTAGAACAATTTACGAGTTGCATAGTTCCCAATGTCATCATACCATTCTTCATATTATCCTTCATTGGGATAAACCAAACCAACAAAGGATTTAGGCATCCAAGGAACAGAACCTTCTCACGCTCCTAGCCGTACACAATATGGCTGCTTTTTGAATTTAACCCACTTACTTAAACCTAACGTGGGCAAATGGGCATCCAAATTTTTACCAATAAGTCC
The DNA here is from genome assembly GCA_031353405.1 of Baronia brevicornis. Lineage (NCBI taxonomy): Eukaryota > Metazoa > Arthropoda > Insecta > Lepidoptera > Papilionidae > Baronia > Baronia brevicornis. The sequence continues at coordinate 213,978 of JASFAT010004826.1, read as the reverse complement.
ATTCACAGAGACTACTATGGGTACAATGACAGCGAGGCCTATACTTATTATTATTTCTACTCGTGACTCCTGTCAAGACATATTACATTAATTACTATTATTTTAAAATATTTCTGAAATTATATAAAAATATAGTTTACCGTAGTATAACCATGAAGTAACCGGGGCCACAGCGGCGGCACAAGCGAGCAAATTAATGCGGTCGCGTACCAACATCATCGACGAAACGTAGCCTCCATAACTCCAGCCCCAAACTCCTATCCGTTCGGGGTCGATGAACGGGTACAAAGTTATTAATCGTCTGTTGGCAACAAAAACAATAAGATTTATAAATATCCAACAGAATATTATTTATTTAGAATGACCATTGGTAGTTATAATATTGCATTCAATTATTAAAAACTTACAATATCAAAAAATAAAACCGAACCAAAGTTCTGATTAGAAGTAAGTCTTCTACGACCTGGGCTTTTATATTCTGGAAAGAAAGATTTGTCTGCACCACCTTCATAAGTAAAACTTCCGCTATCCCGCTACTGGGCATTCCTCCCTACCCATCCCTCTAAGAATGGACAATAACCCACCACGATTGTCCAAGCGGATTTGGGCACCAGACTTGCATTAAATCCGTGTAGACCATATAAATATTTATTCCAATACAGATAACGGTATTGATAACTTCGCCAATGATCCAATTAGATCGTTATATATACATATATGTTTTAGTAGAATAAGTATTTTTTATCGTGTTCTATTACAAAATGATAATTAATATCGAGAGGTAAATGAGCCTAATAAGTAATTCTACTTTTGGAACTTTGGCCCTGTTTCTTAATTTCCATACATCACGTTATTCAACGGCAAGTGAAGGGTCTAAAATGTAAAAGCGACACAGGTAAATCCTTTTATACTATATCTCAAATAACCTACTATATCTCAAAAAGAAATCCGAAAATCTTGAAATGTGTCATAACCATCTTCGACGTAAATTGGAAATACTCATGCGGACCCATATATGTGCGAAGCTAAAGGTTATTTACCCCCTCTGGGACGAAGCCTGAATCGCTGCCGGAATTAATAGTCTAATTAATCTTAATTATGAAATCATTAAAGCTCTACGGAATAAAGCTTGTTCCAATTATTAGAAATTTGATACGAAGGAATGAAATGTATGTAGAAAAAACTTACTCAACCGCTGCTAGAGTATCTGTTATTTCAACAGTCCCAAGAGCATTGTTAACAGCATGCATTGCTTCCACACCCATCACACCTGACCCTCTGACATCGATGGAAGCTACAATAAAACTTCTATTTGCTGCTAAATACGTAGAGTAGTATTCTGTAAAAGTATAAATCAATAGTTACGTTAAATTTAATGTTTTTTAAATCAGATTGTTATTATTATTATATTATATATTACAGTTAGATAATAATATTTTCATATTATATATGTGTATATTCTATTTTACATATTTATTTTTATTTGTATCTTTAACCTTTTTTCCATGAACTACCAGTTCGAAATAACACGCTTCACTGTAAATCAACGCTGTGGCTTGAAAGCTTCTGGCCGTGGCGAAAGGATTTTTCACTCAGTAAAAAGCTGCTTCTTACTGAGTGAAAAACCTTTTTATGATTCCTGTTATAACAAAGGCAGTATAAATAGAATGTGTTTATTATTTGTTTTTATACATGTGCATGGATTTTTATACTACATGCTTTTTTCCACATATTTAATTTACTTTATATCCAATTTCTAATATTGGCTGTATTGTGTCATGAACTCTTAAAGTTTTTTCTTTTCTTTTAAAAAATGGAAATTATTTAAAAATTAATAAAAAAATGTATAAGTAAGTTTTATGAACGTTTTAGAATTTGTATTATATATACATAAACGGTGATATGCAATACCATTAATAATACGAGATTGCTTGCTCTGTAATTAATAATTTACCTACCCGACGTAGTAATTAGATCTACACCTAATTGTCGTATCAAACATGAGAAACCAAAACGAGACTCAGCTTTAAGACGGTATATTATGTAGACCCTAATGGTGGGTTTTGTCGGTACAGATCTTGAGCGTTAACCTTGACCTGCTTAAAAGAACACTTTTGAATATATTTGATAGTATGTGACAAGAATATTGTCATTAACGTGTCATTTTGTCTAATTGATTGAGCTACTTACGCGTCACGTCATTGCTGCTTAATGTGATTCGTTCTCTGTGTTGTTTTTATGTTTCTTTTGGCTGTGAGTATACTCCTCAGTAACTATATATTGTTTAAACGGATTCTCACTCGTGCGTCAAGTGAGAAGTCAATTCCGATAGGAATAAAAGTTTTAATTTTGCCTGCAGGCGGTTACATTTAATACTACAACACCTAGACAAAGTCAGGTGTTTTAGTTATACGTACCCATGTTGTAGTTATCTCTAACCCTCGTACTACCCGGACCTGCGTATACTCTTAAAACCATCGGATACTTTTTGCCTTTTTCCATTTCGGGTGGCAACATAAGCTCGACATGCGCTGTCACATCTTCATCCAACGTTATAGAATTATAAAGTGACATCGGCAATTTGTACTCTCTTAACTTTTCTTTGAGTTCATTATTGTATTGAATTATCTTGAATCCATCTGTCTGCAAAAATCGTAAAGTTTTAAAATAAACAGTTTATTTCAACGGTACACAAGTAGTGATAATATAATATTACATATTTTATTACCTTTCCGCTATACAAATATGTTATTGGTGGCATATTTGTTGCACTGCAAGATATAACACCATAACTGCCACCAGGAGAAAATGCAGCAGCTACATTATGACACGAACCATCTTTACACGAAATGCAACGAGGGACTCCTTGAGACATGGCCCATAACTGCCTCTCCCATGGTCGACTCCACGGTGAAATGATGTAGTATACTGTATCACTTTCCTCATTCCATCCCACAATCGCTGTTACAGTTGAATTTCCAGGACTCAAATCCTCTGTAACCAAAGAATTGAAGTCGAAGCGAGCAGCGTGTAAGAACCTCTGATCGTTATAATATAAAGGCTGTATTTCCAACATTTTTGTCCCAGTGCTGTCAAATAAAGGTTCATGGATGTCTATCCAGCCATTTTGTTCCGACTGCTCCTTCATTATGCTGCATTTATCGTTTTGTAAATCACAGTTCACTAGGATGCTAACGTTTTGTCTTCTGTTTAACCACAAAACTATAAGATTTTGATCGGTAGCCCAGTTCACTCTTCCAAGTATGTGATCCAAGCCAACCACGTCAACTGGTGCAGGAATAATCCACGGTTCTCCTCCTATATTATTCAAATTGAAAACTCGAAGACTGACTTCTGGATTGATGCGACCTACCTGACAAAATCATAATTGTATTACACACTCAAGCAACGTGACAAAAATTGATGAGCTCAAATCTGAATATAGCCTATATCAAAAAGGATGATATAATTGTTTAATGGAATTATCACGCATTTTATTCTTCTAAACTCGATCTGTTTGGATTCTGATGTTAAGGTAACCTTTCATTTAAAAGTTAAATTTCGGTTACTTGTAAAGTGAGATTATCCCTAAAATTGTTTTATATATGACTAATAGTTATAAATAAACTAACTTTATTGGCGCAGCGACCCAAAATGGATCTTGGCCTCCGAACAGATCTTACGCCACTTTGCCCTGTCCTGCGCCACCTCCTCCCAGTTACAGACTTGAAGGTTGCATAAGTCATCTTCAATCATGTCTCTCCAGCGGTACCTGGGGCGCTCCACATACGCACATACGTTTTTAGGGATAATCTCACTCTCATTTAAAATAACCCAAAACTAATTAAAAATTTTATACGTATTTCATAAAAACTTCTAGCATACCAACCTTCGGGTATTTGAACTGCACCAACGTAGGATACTGATATTCAATGTTGCTCGCAGTCCCGTAGTATGGATAAATAGTAGACTCGACGTTACGGTCGTCAAAGGAAGCCACAGCGAGATACGTGCCGTTCGGCGAAAACCACAGAGCTTCCGCTGCGTTAAACACTTCCTCTGAAATTTTATAGCGATTTGTTGATCATGAAACGATACAATATGGCATCCTAATATTATATTTTTCAGTTCATATTTTTTCTACTACTGTGCGCGGGGCCTACCCATTTGTGGAAGAATGGACATTAACCCACCATGTTTGTCCAAGGTGGACTGGCAAGATATTCAGACTCGAAATAAATACCTATAGGCCATACATATATTTATCCCAATACTGGAATTGAACCCTTAAAGCGGTAGCTTCACCACTGAGCGATACAAGAATTATACATTTCTTCTACATCTTGTAATGATTACCACAGGATCCCATCGCGTCTTTCCAAACATAGTGTGGGATGCCCCGGTTAGATGAAGCGAATATCTGCGCAAGGCAGCTGGCAGAGATCGAATGCGTTAAGATCGTAGAAGTGATGCATCTTGGAGGGCACAGCTTACGTCTTATAGTGAAGTATCGCAGAGTTTTAATAATGAACCACAGCCTATATACCGAAATTTATTTATTTCTCTATTAAATTGTTTATATTTTCATACCTTCATATATCCAGTCTGTAGCACCATTATACACTTCACCAGGCACGCCGTCGGTGGTGAGTAAGGTGACGTCATTGAGCCGAGCAACGTTAGGCACATAATATACATTATTGTTCTGAACGTATGCTAAACTACCTCCTTGGCCCCAAACCACCACTTGTGCCTGATCCGGGCTTAATTTTGAAATGGACCTATAAGAAGAAAAAAACATATACATATATATATATATATATATATATATATATATATATATATATATATATATATATATATATATATATATATATACATATACATATATATATATATATATATATATATATATATATATATATATATATATATATATATATATATATATACAATAAACTTGTTTATATTGTGTATATTCGTGTAATACGTATATATTATATAGTATGGTACACGTAGCCTTAAAATCAAGTTTAACGTGTACCAAAATTGATACACGTGGCACGTAATATATTAAAAAATAATACTAAGAATTCAACTTACTTATCTTGGAGATCATATATTGAGTATTCAGCTAAAGTTGAGTACCGATACACCTAAAACAAAAAAAAAACCATTTAATCACGTGATGTACACGTGACGTGTATCGAAGACACTATATATTTATTAATCGTGATTACCAATTGGCTCTTCAGATAACCGCTTGACTCAGTTCATTAGAATCCGGATATAGCGACCTTTTAGTGATCGGCGTATTAAAACACGACGCACAAAACGACCGATAATAAAATTACAATTGAGAGTATAAAACTAAACTTAAGTTTGTCTAAGCGCTTTTAAGAAAATTCTAAACGTATTGGTAACTGTAGCCGAAGCCATTGTATACGGATTCTACTGTATATACGGATACGGATTTTACTGAATTCTGAGTCCTGTTGTTCGTTCTTTGAGTAATAATTAATAATTAATAATTCTTTGTTCGTTCCACGAATTTTTCGATCCAAATATACATTTCTTAAAACTAGATTTATAAATTCATTTTCGCATCCATGGATGTAATTTGTCGAAATATTCCTTCCATTGAATACAAGAAAATTCAGACGAGAGATCGCTTCCTGTGTTTTCACACACAATTGACGCACTCAAATATCGTCCCAGAAGACTATTCTGGTATTTTGCAGAATACATCGTTTTAAGTTGTTATTAGTCTCAAATTTCCTAATGCTTCAGAATTACAAGCTGTTGAAGGTATTTAATATTGTAATTGCTTTTGCCTAACGTTTCAACTACATTTAAAGACTTAAATTATTAACTTTATCGCACTCACTGTCCGCATAACATAAGCAAACGAATATGATATTAGCATAAATAGCATTTAAATATATGCAATAACGATAGGTTATTCCATATGGCATAAATAGCATAAGTAGATCAATACTACGCTACATTACAAATCACATAGGTAACTGGAAAAACCACAAACATTTTTATGGCCAATTTGTTTATTAAACAACTAAGAATTTACTAACTAGGATATTTAATTAATTCGTAATATATTTAACCTTATTATCGGAGCGTTATAGTAAATTTTGAAAAATTTGGGTACTATGCTGTTCAAAATGTATGTATTGTATCTGCCACTGACCACAACAATAATTATATGCGGGATGCTAATTAAACTGTTTTCATTTTAAATTAAGAAGTATTATGTATAGTTATATTGTAAAAATATATCGTAGTATTGTAAAGAATAAACTCTTCGTTTCGTTAAGAATTTTTTCAACAATGATTTGTCATACATTGTTTTATGTTATTAAATTAAAATTTTAAAATACTATAATTATTCAGATATTTTGACGATTTTATATAGATGTCTCATAAAGTGATAATCAGTCAAAATCTTCATACCATACCTTTGTCTGGTTGACGTACAGCAAAATATATCGCAGGTCGCTGGAGAACGTCGAAACTGAATAGTATTGCAAATTGTTCTGCAAACAAAACACACTACAGATGAATTTACCAGAACAGATTTCGAATTGTTCATTGTTATTTTTTTATGACAATGATTATTTTGAATCATTCTGTTAGTACGCCTACGCGATATCTACGTACAATTTCATTTAGATAACAAATAATACGTCATGCTTATTTAAGAAACAATGGCTTATTTGTTATCGTAATTGTATGGGGGTATTTAGATTGATTCTCGTATTTTATAATATGAGTTCATGGTAAATATAAAATTTAAATCTGCTTTAGCATTATATGAACATAGTTTTCATTAGTACAAACTTAACAAGGCTATACTGCAAATTGATTTTTCTCAAAATTGGGGCGTGTTGTCATAATTCCCACGTTTGGTACTAGTGCTGGCGTAATGCCGCCTCTCTGCGGGTATTTTTTTCTATAAGCATTTTGTGAGACACAAGAAGACAAAGAAATGTCTAGGGTACCTGCCATTTAAACTAAGGGTTCTGAAATCAACCATACCAACATATTGTGCATGAGAAATCTATCGCATAAATGGTTGGAGTAAATGCAAAAAGTATTTAGAATACTAGAAAGACTCTTATGAAATCTCTGCATCCTTAGAAGATAAAACGATGATCTTATTATTTAGTGACATAAATCACATCGTTGCAATAATTAAATAAGTTATACTATAAAAATAAATATATTTTGACGTAAGAGTAAACTCTAGTCAATAAATGCCTTTTGCAAATAAATTGTGATCAATGTATGTATAATATATTTTACACCGTGCCTCACGTAAGGTAGACCTTACCAAGCAAATTGGGTTTTTTTAGACGAATCAGTACTTTTAATGTTTGGGCAAGAAATGAAGGCACTTAAACATGCATGTACTCTACGCAGATGACTTGAAAGATAATTCAAAAGATATGTTGATACTTTTTGAAATATCTGACGCATAAAGAAGTTTTTGCAATAGACCAAATTGCGCTTGCATTAAAACAAAATTATGTGAACATGGCTAAGGATGGAGGTTCACTACAAACAATAAGTTAGCTCACGACAAGAAAACAATCGTGGTATCATAACCTTTGCTCCAGCATATCTTTAGATCGTAAGATTGTACAAGTTTCAAAAGTGTTGCGACATGCCAAAATCCAAAACAATGCTTAATAAACTGCTGTATTATTTAAAAGTATCTGCTATTAGTTATTTCATACATAAGGTCGTAGTGGGAACTCACCAAATCTGTTTCATTAAGTATTGTGTCAAATGTGTCGGTTACGGCGTTATATTTCCTCGCACCTATGCCGCGCTCCTTTAAAATATATTCGAAATCTGAAAAATTGATATTAAATTTTTAGCACTTCGGTTTATAAAGAAATAATGTTGATTGTGTACAATGACAAGAGGACTGTAAGGAGATTACTTCTACTATATATCTACTAAACAACGTTTAAGACTTTTGAATTTTGTATACATATACAAGGCGGATGAATAAACATTGCAGACCTTTGCAGATTTAACAATGCAAATTACAAATATGGATTGTTTTCTTATTTAAAATAATGATAATGTTTAAATATTTCAAATGTATTGGCTGTGAAAATTAATTGCCAATTTACCACACGATTATATTATATAATTAAAGTAAATCGTGCAAGAATTTCTCTTAACTGCAAACGAAATTCCATTAAACCTTTTGCGTTGGAAGCTTAGTAATAAATTTAATAACACTGGCAGTTGCAGGAGTGTAAATAACCTTACAAAGAATAAAGCAATAAATTGTGCACGTGTGATTCATACAACACGTATTCAGCGTCCTTCAAAAAAGGATTATAACGGACTCGCAAAAATCCGTTCCATTGCATTATGCTTATGGCGTCCACCTTTAATCGACATAAACCGTTATATTATCGTAAACAGGAAAATATTTGTCTGACCCGTAATGTGTACCTAAGAATTCTAAATAAATATTTAATTTTAATACTAAACCAGTCTAATTTAATGAGATACGTGTCTTTTTATTGGTTTTAAGTATTCATCGTTGTAAGAATAGATGCATTTGAAATATGGTTTTGCCGACAGTTATTACGCATTCCGTAAACTGCACAGCTAACCAACCAGTCCATTTAACTAGAACTTAGCATTCGCACCCGTCTGTGGTCGATATAAAAGGAACATTTCTAAAGTTTTGTAGCTGTGCCACAACTAAATAGTAACAATAAATTATAATTAATGGACCCAGATAAATAACTTTGCGAAAATCCAATATAAACGTGGAGTCAAAACCTTACTGTGCCAAGATAGTTGCTTAGATTCTTTGATAAATGATGTTTATTTTACGTTTTTAGAATAATTTACATACTAGTTATTTTTATAGTTTTATATAAGTGACAATGTAGAAGCGATTAACAAATTTAATTACGGCCCGGTGATCGATAAAAAAATTAGACTGGTATTTCGGTATAATATAGCTATAATTTCTTTTTTTTGTTTTTGTTATTTTTAAGACGACTTACTAGCAAAGATTTTTGTTAAGATTACTAAAAATAGTTTTGCTAATAGTGCTTGTGCTAAGTTTGGGTTCACATCAATAGTACAAATAAGGGTACAAACTTTCCAACAAATTTTACCATCGTACGGTAAATCTTTTTCAACTAGGCTATTGCTGTAAACATACTATATTATTTTAAATTTATATGTATAAAAGTGTTAAAATAAATTGTATTAGAAGGTAATGGTTTGCTTCGTGGACTCTTTAGAATTCTTAATCCTACAGCCAGCGCGAATTTCTCTAAATTGTGTTAGGGACATTGAAAATCCATTCGTGCTGAGAATACCTGAGATCCAATCTATCTGCACTCTTTCGGGATAGAAGTCTGCTTGTAAAGGCACTACCTCTTCTAAAGTGAATATTTTTAGAGGCGTTGGAGCGAATAGCGACGACTCTGTGAGGCAGCCCATCAGTGCTAGTGCCACAAACGTGATCAAAGTACGTGCCTGAAAAAAAAGCAAGTTGGTTATTAAAATAATCTCTTTTTCATAATATTATATAACAATAAAAATAAGCAGTAAGTACAGTAATAATCTAAACGAGCGGTTGTACCTTTGATAGCCATGGGCCAAAAGGTAGCAAAATAGAGAAGGGGGAATTTATGTATGAAAAATGAAGGATAATAACGAAAACATTAAACAAATTACAAGGTATTTATATTCAAAAATCAGTGTGATGTTTGAGGTTATATTTTAGAATCTATTTGTCGAATGTTAGCTTTCATATTTGTAATTGAAATTTGCAGAATGGCTCTCAAATGCTTAGCATGCTAATACTCAAATAAATTCTTCATTCGCTCAGTTTCATAACGGACGCGGGCCGCAAGCTCGGAGCAAACGGGTCGCGGGTTACCGATCGCTGATCTATACGATAAGTCAAATGATGCAGTGGCTTGCTATTCGCTTTCTGAGCTGCGTGAAGGCTCGTAGACTTGATACCCATATAAGGTGCATATTTTTATGCCCTATCATTTATTTATGGACCATCAACAGGAGTTACATTATTCTAAATAGTTTTAAAAACATACTTAAATGTAATGTATGTAGTAATTTTAAAATGTAAACATTGTTCATTATTAATTAGAGTCCAAATATTTGTATCACAAATTTTTCTCTCAAATTGAGAGAAAAAATTGAGATTTGGCATAATTATAATAAAATTAATAGTCATATGAAATTAAAAAACAATAGGGAAGCTGGGATTAAGAACAAAATAAATAATAAACTTCGGTATAATTTCGGCCACTGAACAACTGCTAGTTTTCATTTAAACACTTTCTGTTGTCTTTAAGGTCGCAAACATTATGTTTTAAGAAATATTGGTTTCGGACGACACTTCATTTCCTTTTGGGTGAACGAGTACTGTTATGTTCTGATATTATGATATTAAACGGGAGCAACTCCGTGCTGTACGGACTTAAATCAAGAACGTCTGTCTGCTGAACTGGTTTCTTCCAATAAGAAATAGTACATATAATGCACTGAAACATTAAGAGTATTTCTTCACTTCTAATTAATTAATTAGGATTCTCTTTGCTTTAAAATTCATATTTAAATGACAGGTTTTTCACTCAATTTTTTTAATTTAAAATGTTCGAGATTCATCTCCAATTTGTTTATTATTGGTTAGTGAAATTCAAAAAATTAATACTTTTAGAATTTTTAAGTTTGACTTTTCTACTTTCGATAATATTCGAGAGTTTGTCCTAATTATTAAAAGTAATTTTGTGAAAAGTGTACAAGGTGACTGTTAGTTTCTGATATTTACAAGATCGAGAGGGAGGGGGAGGAGAGGGGGAGGATGTTGGGCCTCCGGAGTTCAGCCATCACCGTACGACGTGCGGTAGCTTAGCTACCACTCAGAGGCCGGTTATTTGCAAGAGTGTGGTACCCCGGGCGAGCCGGGTCATTCATGCTACAGACAAATATTGTGCCATTCTTGACAAAGCATTCCTCTGCAGCGTGGCTCTACTTAATTCTTATATATTCTTAAATAATATTACAATACATGTACACGTCTCGTATCCAGTTTCTGTACTTTCCACAACATAAAAACACATTGATTTAACCACTACTTCGAACTGTTACGTGCAGGAAGTAAGCGTTACGTGTTATTATCTTTTTTATATTTCTCCAGCCCATATATGTCCCACTGCTGAGCACAGGCCTCTCCATTCCATTTCAGGAATGGACATTTTAACCCACCACGCTTGTCCAATGAGGATTGGTTGGTTACCAGACTTGAAATAAACAACATAGGCCATACATATATTGCTTCCGATGCGGAGATCGAACCCGCAACCATTGACTATCTTCATATTATTCTATTTTCTATTTATCCGATTGATTTTTTTAAAATAACATTTATTAAAACCATTTAGGAAATTTGAGTTTAAGCATTTGGTAAAGAATGTTTATATTAATGTGTTATTCGACCAAAACTTTTTTGTGGAAGAGATAGACCAACGTGTAAAAAAGTTACCTAATGGTAAGAGTAGGTGTAGCTGTAGGTGCGTTACCTACCTTAGGGTATGGGTGTGTATAACGGTAGGAAAACAAGGGTTTAATGAGAGTATAAAAATAAAGTAATTGAAGAGGAAAAAACAAATAATAAAAGGGAAACGGATTTTGGGCTCAGATACATACAGGAAAATCATCATTTAACTACACTAGTATTCTATAAGGGTCTAGTTCACCCTGGTCTAGCCGGTCCAATCACATAATATTTATTTTCTATCACTATAAGTTTTTATCAGATAAGGTAATATTTGAAAGAGATTTTTAATATGCGTCAAAATACTGGATTAATATTAGTCTCCATATGTAAATTATTTTTCAATATATACTATTGATTTGTTAGTGACAATTATAATTATTTAAAGAAATTTAACTCATAGATATTTGGTGAAAAGTAACACAAGGTACAATAATATACATTAATGCTTTTAATGTATATTCAAGTGTTTAATTCTATTCTTTTTACTTCAGATCCTTGAATAGTAATTTACTAAAAGATATAATGCCATACTATGCATATATACACATAATATTTATTCTGATACGCGAAAACGAATCGAACCCAATCCAAAAAGTCAGTATTTTGCCACAGTTTTATATCCATCGTCTGGATGAGTGGCGATCCAGTACGGTGTGTTTTTTCCGACATTTCACGTCTTGTCATGCACCACCACCCTGTGAAATCAGCTACCTTACCAGTATTGTCAGTATTACCGAATTAATATGATATTGGAACTTTCAAAAAACAAGCCCACTCAAATCTCAAAGACCGACAGCGCATCACCAATGCTTATGATCTTTTATATGTCTATGGGTGGCGTTGATTGCTTTCTATCAGTCGATAGCTTGCTCTTTATAGGCCTATCTTATGAAAAACAACTGCGCCATTAGTATTAGACCACCCAAGTCATCAGATACTAGAAACTCTCATTTGAAACTGAGTGGTTGCGCCATACGTTTACAAAATATATAAGCGGCTATTGCTCTTAATAAGCATATTTATCTATTCACTTGAGGCCAGTGAACCAATTCATTCGCGCTTCCTGGTATGTTTTGTTGTTTGTTTAGTTCGTGACTACTTTGATGGAGCAAGAATGAGATTGGTTTAGTGGTTATAAGGCTAACCTGACCTAACTTTTGAACCAAGGATTCTGGGTTCAAAGTCTGATCGAAACTGATATTTGTGAAAAAAAAAATATTTTAGCGTCTCTAGATATAACTTGGTTGAGTCTTAAAATTACTGCTTCCGAAAATAGGGTTATTTCATTAGACAATGCTTTATGTTTGGTTTAGAATAATAAAAAGTTCATTTAATTTTATATAGAAAAAAAAATATTAAGACATATAACAACCTTTGTAATATTTTTTTCTTTTTACATCCTTTAATTCTATTAACATTTTGTTAAATCTAAACTCTCTAAGTTAACTCTTTTATATCTTCTCAACCTAAAAAAGGGTCATAAACATATATATTTAAGTAACTTATTTAAGTTTAAAATTTCTTTCTTAACAAGTTATAGACGCCCGTTTAAGCGTAGCACAGTAAAATGTTTGGAAGTATTGGCCAAACACGATAACAAAGAGCGTTGATAATTCTTTATCAAGGTCAAGAAAAATAAATAATAGTGATGGCTTATACATATTTTGCAAGTATCATTTTTAAATTTTAATCGTTAAAACGATTGTGGTTTCCGATTTATGTTCAGATATAGTTTATTCGATTGGTTTTTTACTATATTTAAGGATTCTTCTGCATAAACAAAGCTTACTTCAGTCCATCGCTAGATGTAGGTAAAGATGGACATAGACCTTTTTCAATTTGGGAGGGTAATAACGATACGATAGTATAACTCTTGCCTTAATAGATATTTGACAGGAGAGAAGATCTACGATTATTGATAACTAGATCTTTTAAGGTTGCACCGTGAGTTTGTAAGTCGATCGTTAACACCTAAGATCAGAAGACAAAATGTGATTGACCCCTTTGTTTTTATTACAGTACCCTACAAATATAAAACATTTAACACATTTTCAACACGCCCAGTTTCCCATATGATTATGAAAATCTTTAGTTCCGTAATCTTCTTTTGAAATTTTAATGTGTAAAATAATATTTAAATTTAAAAACATCAATTACGTTGGGTTTTTATTTCATTATGTTATATTATTATAAGTTATATCGTTTAATTGTGGTGACGTATTGTAAAATTTAGTTTGACTAAGGCGTATACTTGAAGTGATATGAATTAAAGGGGGGTAGCATAAACTTGTAAATTGATTAAAAAAGTCCATAAAGGTTTTGGTAGAAAAGCCACTATTTTATCAAGAAGTAACGTGACAAGCTGACATTTTAAGAGATTTGGTATTATTGTATTTAACTTGACACTGGCATAATAGTTATAACTAATTGACATCAAAGAAAGGACAACAGAAGGAGACGAGAAATGTATACGTGTACATATAGTAAATGCCAATATGTTAATACATAAACTAAAAACTTTTATTCTTGAAATACATAAAAAAATAAACGGATATTTACTTTTTACAAAGGACTTTTGTTATTAAAACTTTAAAGACATTTAAAGTTTTAATAACAAAAGAAAAAAAAAAGAATTAAAAGACATTACGTTTTATAAAATATTTATATCATTTCACAATGAGGTAAATGATAATATAAGATACTACAATATTTTGTGCAAGCATTAATAAAATAATAATTATTTTCCATTGTTTTATCTTAATTACTTTACCTTTAGTTTATAGTATTTATAAACCGTTGAACATAAACACAATTTATTCCATGCTGTAGAATGTATTTAATTAATTAATAATTAGATTTAATTAATCGTTTAACGTATAATGAAAAATATGTGATTATAAATGAAACACTAGATTTAATTAAAAAAATACGCAATTCAAAGTTAATAATGTAAGTACAGAGATGTAACTTCAAATGCAAACAAAAAAAATAACACACGCAATAACATAACTTTTATAGAAATAAACACTTGTTTCTTTTTTACAAATGCGAACTTAAATTGATAAAATTATGGCACTCACCATTTTATTTGAATGAGTATACACGGCTGAGACGAGGACGAGCTCTACTCAATGAGAGTTAAATGGTTCAATGAGATGGCATCACGCACCGCTCACTCGATGGAAAGCCAGCGCACCGACGCACGAGCACACCGTAAACCTCACAGACACTCACTGCTCTGCTCGCTGCCATACCAAGTAAGCATGGAAATGATTGCTACTTTAATGTAATAATCACTGAATGATATTATTCTTTATTTTCACTATTATTTTGATAGTAATTAATCACAATGATTTTTAACATGTGACACTTATTATTAACGTGGGTGCGTTTTTTTTTCAGCATGTTGATTGCCATATCGCAGTGACAGATACTCGATTCAGAGTTCAAAAATAAAATTTAACGTTTAGTATTTTCAATAATTTTTCCTTCAAACTTCGACAGGCTTGAAATTGTCAATGTTTAATTCTATTTGTTTTGACGTATTTAAACGTTCATAGTATTAACATACATTAATGAGTTAAATAATAACAGTTCTATCTTTTTCGTATGATTAGCTTTACCACTACACGATGGAGTTCTGTGAATTTTAATGTACACTTAGTCTTACCTTGTAAATAATCACTCTCGAATTATTAATAACATGCATGATCGATCACAGTCACTGGCGTAGAACGTAATTATGGTAATCATATGATAAATCACCAGCGATTTGTGATATATCCCATGTTGAGTGCAGTGTACTATACTGCGCTTACGTCGCACGTAGATATCTCTCACACACACTTAACACAATGAAGAAGTAAAATAAACCAGAAACAAGTTCTAGGCTGGATGACCATAAAATTTACAGTCAGCGCAAAAGGCATGCAAAGCAAAATTGTTAATAAATGGAACTTCACCCGCATAAACTTGATGAAAAAATTAGCATTCAAATGCAACTAAATAACGTGCATTTTAAGATGTGCCTGATAATTCGGCTTAAGTTTATTCTGTATGTAAATTTTAATGCTATTCATATGTTTACAGTGCTCGAAATCAACAATTTTTATACCAAACATCATTTAAATTTTCTTTTAAGTTATATTTTTAACTCTTGGTTAAATATATTTTTCCTTTTTATTTTCGGTTTATAATTTTTGTTATTACGTATAAGCTTTATTTTAACAAAATTCTAATTACAGCTTCCTGATCATATAAACATGTGTACTTTTATTTTTTTACTTCTGTTTTTAAATTATTATAATTATATATGTATATGTTTTTATAAATTAAAAAAGCTGTTCCATCATTAATACATATTAAAAAAATTAGAAATAAAACAACATTTTAATTAAATCAATGTTTGATAAATAGAAGTTATTTAAAAAAGATAAGCACTTCAATATAAAATTAAAATCATACTTTATATTTTACATATCAAGAACAATATGTGCTGTGTAATAAAAATAATAATTAAATAATATAATACGCGTGCACACAATAATCATAATGTTATTTTAGCCACCTACTTATTATGCATTATTCTAGAACAGCATAAATTACATAGATGATTGAACACAAGAAATCATTACGTCGGCCTTATTATCAGAATTCCACATACATATGTAACTCCATATGAGTAAATTTTGAGACTCACATTTAAAACTCACAATTGTACCAATCAGAGGAATTGGTACAATTGTGAGCTAACGAAGAGAGAACTAATAATATAGTAAACCACAAGAACACCAAATGCACTTAAAATATCTCTATAGTCTTACCCTAATATAATACTTTTAGTTTGTAAACGTATTCAAAAATTTTTAAGCATCACCTCTGCTCATAGATTTGATAGTTATCGACCTACATTTATTTACAATAATAACCTAAAAGTTGTAGTACAAAGTTTTATAACGCGATGTTCTTGATTATATTATAGTATTCGATTACCTAATTAAATTGGTTATTAAAATATTTCTAGTACTGTTGATAGTTTAACATTGGGAGAGTGCTATAACTCATCCTCTTTCGGTATTTACCAGAGGCGGCAAATTTTGTGAATAATTTTTTTAATAAGTTTTTTAAATATTTAAAAAATCACACATGAATTACTTTTTAGCGGAATGCTAATATTTTTCATCATAGAAATCATCATTTTACGTCAGAGAAATAAATTTTGGAATTTCTCTTGGGCGGTAGTTTTGTTTTGCAAATCTATCCTGCGCTACCACCAAAAATATTTTTTTTTAAATTAAACATAGATAACTAATTTTTTATTCCACTTAATAAACAAAGGCAAATTCGCAATTGAAAATCTAAAAATATTCTATTAATTTAAATATTTTATAAATTATAATCGATAAAAGACAATACGACAGCTAAGTCAACTTTCACTAGCTGCGAATTTCTCGAACACATCAAATGTAGCTCACATCTTAACCACAAATTGAAATAGCCATTTTGTAACTTCTATGTATTTACGTAATATATTATGATGATTTCGAAACTGATATTCATAATAATGAACATACACGTACGTAAAATAGTAATAAATATGTTGATATATTATTTTGGAATCGGCAAACGAGCTAGCGGGTCACCTAATGAGCAAGCGGGTAAGCAGCCATCGAGGCCCATGGACATCCACAATACCATGTACTGAAGATGCTTTGCCTACCTAAGGATAAGAATGTAAATAACGGGAGAGGAAGAAGGGTTAAATGGGAGCGGAAGAAGGTAGTAAAAGTAATGGAAGGCAACGAAGTTTTCATTATTTTCTTAATGAAGAGGAAAAGAATTGATCTTTCAGGCCCCTACACCCGCCGTAAGAAACACGTTAATACAGTAAAAACTTAACGCCGATATTCTTTCAAGTTGTGGAAGAACGAAGCCGGCTCATTCGTTCTTTTATACCTTACCACTCGGTAAAACCAATATACCAAAATACTATTATTACCTTATACGGATATTAACAATATAACACACCTGACATCTTACTTTTAGTTAGTATCAAGTTCTGCACTAGCATAGCATAGCAACTGCTAAATAAGACTATGCTTTGACAATCAACTGGTAGTCCAAAAATAAGGCCAGCCATAAAGAGTCAGATTAATGACCACAGCTTTTCCTCACCAGTCTCATTTTCATCAATCAATCAATGTATTTGTTACCAAAATGCTATTACATGGCGTAAATATATTAGGTTTAGAATAATCAAATAACAGTTAGTTAAGCCGTAATAAAAGCCAAATAATAATAGGAAAAATAACTATTACTGTCAAATTAAATAATTTAAATAGTATTAAGCTGTATTTTGTACAATTTATTATTCCCTAATATATCTTTATTACCTATAATATATGAAGTATTAAATTGCATATCTAAAAACGTAACGCAAATTAGTATTCAATATTCAGTCTTATTTCTCTTTACAAGTTTATATTAGGGTGAGTCCTCTGCAAAGTATTTGATTATAACAACTCATGTAATGTAAACTCAAACTAAAATCTCTCAATAAAATCAAAGTCCAAAAAATTCATAGTCTTTCTTACACATGGTAGATTATTATTTTTGTAGGTGTCAATAAGTCAAAAATCTCTGTATCTCCTTCTTATTGGTATATTGTTATATTTGCTTTAACAGTGGGTTTAATTATTTGAAAATAAACTTTAACAGTTCCCAAATAAAAAATCTCCAATTGAAACTCAATTTCACTTAACACCGAATACTAATTGTCTAATCATGTTACAAATTAACATTCCTATTGCACTGCAATCTCGGAATTAATTTTATGGATACTTGTTATACAAGTTTTTTTAATAAATAATGCCTGTCCATTGAAATTGATCAATTTAAGTTATTGCTTAGTTTTGTTAAATGCTCCAATTTTAAAATATATTCCAAATCAATATGTCAATGGAAGACCTTGAAATATTATTGAGATACAAACTTAATTCGGCAATAAATTCAGTTCCGCATAACGTTGTCTTGAACCATAAGGTGTCGTGACGTAACGTGATGACGTCTGGCGCCATTTTGCAGTTACGTGAATAGTATTACACAATACCTTTCAAATATATTCAATAAAATAAAACAAAAATATGAAAAAGTTTACCGGTTGAATGACCTCGATACGTTGGGAAGTTATACAACGGGGCTTGCATTACTTCGTTTGTTCGAAGGGCGATGTTCAGTGTAGAGTAGACAACCCAACCCACGCAACCTTTTTATTCACAACTGCCTTACAATGCCATAGCTTATCCAAGTAAGATAAGATGATTTTTATATAATACATTCTATAGTATCGTTCTGTCTGAGTGACAATCAATTGGCTCAGCGGCGGGGCCATCGCCTACGAAGTCATTGGTCGCAGGTTTAATCCCGTGAAATATATATATATATATATATATATATATATATATATATATATATATATATATATATATATATATATATATATATATATATATATATACATATGTATATATATATGGCCTACACGTATTAATTCGTAGTCTGTCTCAGCTTCCGTAGTATCAAAGAAATATAAGGACTGGAAATAGATTATTTGTTTACATTTATCTTTCACGCATCATGTTATCCGGAAACGCCATATAACTACAGTTAACAACTCCAACGATCGGAACATTTTTCAATACATTATAATTTACAATGAATTTTTATTTAATGCCGCGTGAGATGAACACATATGTACATAAATAAAACATTAACCCAATAATTCTTACGGGTAGCTAGGTAGTATTGTTCAATTAAAATAAACATAAAACTACAATTTTTGACGGAAGTTTAGATATTTTAAAAGAATATAATATGATAATGAATATAACGTACAGTTTGTTCTTTTGATATAAATGTCTAAATGATTAACTCAGAGTTTATTTTTGTAGCTAAGTGTCACGGGTTCGGTCCGGTACGTACTGGAACATGTTTGTATGAGCAATTTTTACTTATTGATAATTAAAAAAAAGTATTTCACATATTATAGGTTCGATAATTTAACTTGTTTTTTTAATAATATAATATATTTTGATTTTTTATATATAATTTGCTTATACTATAATTTACTTTTATTTATTTATTAAAATTTATATTATTAAGTGATAAAAACACGTACAACTTTCACAGTTATATATTAGATAAGTGAGGTAAGATTTAAATAAAAAAGTAATAAAAAACAATTCCTAACCATATCTGATATAAATTAAAACAAGAGATAAGCCTTCATATATATATATATATATATATATATATATATATATATATATATATATATATATATATATATATATATATATATTTCTATAATAATAAATTGATTTATCACGCGTGAGATGATTATTTCTTTTTCACGTGTATTATATTTTTCATTAATATTTGTTTCAATGAAATAAAATTTAATAATGTAAGTGGATATTTTTATAGCGGATAAGAAAACAAACATGCTGGGCCACCGGACTGCAGGTGATTATCGTCGTTCATAGACATGATACAAAATATGAATGCGTTGCGACTCTTTGTAAGCATTTTAAATTATTTTCGTGAACATTAATTTTGAACATATAATATGCTCGAAATTCATAAATGTTGTTCAAAATTATTGTCATAGTAGAATTCGGATGTCTCCGGGACGCAATAAACAAACATAATTTACAGAGACCTGAAAAACTAGTTTCTGTGATTAAAACAATTTTTTCAATAACAGATTTCAAACAGAAACCTGTGGCTAAGAAGTCAGGTACCGTGGAACCAAGATTGTCAACTGCTACAAGTTGTATATTGACGTATTTTCAAATGGTTTTCGTTCCGAATAGGTAATCTTTGACCTTTTTCAATATCACATGGACTCCGCTAGCTTGGGCGCCTACGGAGAGTGGCAGGAGTTCGCGGTACTAAAAGAATGTTGGGTCAGTCACCCCAAATATCGGTAGAGCGATGCGGTGATCACCGATTTGAACGAGCTGAAAGTAAACATCTTGTGATAAATCTCTCAAGATCAAGACCGGTGGCATGATCTCGTATCGAAGGCCATGACACTTTAAATCATAAAGCCAGAAGAGAAAATGTAAGATCTACAATATCTTTTTTCGCGTCATATATTATTCATTGTATTATACGAAAAAAAAATAGAAGTTATCACACGTTAAAAATCCATTAACTTCTATTTATAAGTTATTGGAGTCGTTTGGTTATACGCATATGACTATGTATGTAAATACAATTATACAATAGACCTAAAACGTACAATGTCTTTTACGTTGTACGTCTATTGTATAACCGACATTATTCCTTTCACTTTCGTTCGTCGCCAATCTGCGATCCCGTTGAGAAATTACTAAGCGGCAAGACCACTAAACAGCGCTACCTTTATTACTTATACACATACATTACCTAGTGGTGGAGGCACGCTGCAGACGAATACTTTGTCAAGCATATTATTTGTCTGTAGCATGAATGGGCCGGCTCGCTCGGGGAAGGACCACACTCCCGCAGATAACCGGCGTCTGAGTGGTAGCTTAGTTACCGCGCTTCGTCCGGTGAGCGATTGAATTCCAGAGGTCCAACCCCCTCCCCTTCTTCTCCCCCCTTCTTCTACCCCCTCCCATAACGACACTTTCCTTAAAGGCCGGCAACGTTGCATTGCCCGTGGCGCTGCGCAGTCTATAGACGGGCGGCGTTGGTTGCTTTCCATCAGGTGACACTCCTGCTCGTTTGCCTTCCCATCTCATAAAAAGATAATATTTTGGAAATGTTCATAACATTTTTTTATATTTACCTCACTAGTCCATTTTCTGTACCAAATGTTTAACTTTTTTTATGGAAAAGATAGAAAAGAATAAGCAGATCACCCGTCGCCCGTGAACATCTGCAATCCACAGCACACTGCAGAAGCAATGCACCGTAGGATAATGAAATAAATACAGGGTGGTTGAAGCAATAAAAAGGGAAGAAGGAAAGGGAAAGAAGTTGAACCGCCGGATACCGGCAATCGCCATGCGAAATGCGGCAACACAAAAATTCTACCACTTAACGCCGATACATTGCTGATACTCTCTCTACCACATTATATTAACATCTTCATTTTATGTTGACTGAAAGTAGTTCGTTTTTTTTTTATTACAATAAATTTAAGTTACCAAACAAAATTTTTACACATGAAATCGGAAAACCATTTAAAGTGAATTCGATACATCCCTACATCGTTTTATTTTAAATAGCGTCATTACCATTAACCGTTCAAGGCAGGTGTCAATAAAATCGTGTATCCAACTGTTTATATAGATACCGAATTAGTAGCGCCTCCTCCATTTTGTATTTATCCTTCACGGTGTGTAACGAATTCATTCATGGAAATTATATGTATACAAAGGCTCATATTTGGCTGAGTGCTGAAGCTACCATTTTCAGAGTCAATTGTCGTGGTTCGGTTCCCACATCGGTATAAATATATGTAAATGTAAGTGTTTATTTCGAGTCCACATATCCCGCCAACCCGCTATGGAGAAACCTAATGGGTTAATATTCATTCCTCTAGAAACGAGGAGGCCCATGTCCGAGTATAGTATAAATATAATATGTATAATATAACAAAATTACCAAATTTCATACATTACAATGAAATTCATATAACAGACTTTTCTTTCTATACATATTATAGCAATGTTCATATATATATGTCACCAAAGTGATATTGATTTAAAGTATATAAAAATTAAAGTAAAGTATAAGTATTCCGCTCGCCTATAGCCCATTATTATAATAAATAAATAAATAAAGCTTTACTACTCTCTACCATTCATTAACATTAAAAATTCGTTTAATTTATTTTGTATAATCGAGAGTTTGTCCTTCGAAAATGGCTTCCTCCAAAGATTTCCATACCGCTCTATCTTCTGCTAATTCTATCCATTTTTCTCTGCAACTCTTGTGAGGTTATCAATTAATAATACCTCATAATTATTATAATAACTATTTAGCTGAGATTGAAAGAAGTAAAAAATGTGTGTTGTAAAAAATATTTATTTTCATAATCATTCATACTTAGAAAAGTTCATAACAAAATAAATCGTATAACAAACTTTTATCTTTAAACTATACCTATAGTAACAAACTGGTTTAGGTTTGAAGTACATGGAAGTAAAAGTAGCACGCGATATGTCCTCATTTTTGCAACTCAATCAAGGACATTAAACAAACAGTAATAGAAATATCGATTCAATATTTACAAATTGTTAACAATAAAATAAGCTATAATTGACTGTGAAAGATTAGTACAAAAATAATTATTCTTCAGGCATACGTATACATTTCTCCCAAAAACGGTTCATTGCGGTGTATCTGTGCATATTCACTCCGGCCAAACTGTGCGCCTCGTCCGGGTATGACTGCGAAAAAAAAAATATTCAAATAACATCGCCTTTTCAATTGTGCGTGTCAACGCATAGGTACATCTTATCAAATTAAGCAATTCAAATAATTTTGTGTTTGATACAAAACACAAAATTATTTGAATTTCAATAGAACAGTCAAACGACACGCTTGCTCGTTTACCTTTCTATTCCATAAAAAAGTGTAAAGTGTGAAACTTGCATTACTTTGCATGTAGATCTAATTTTAACCATAGTTCGCTAGTTCATATTGCTAGAAGGAACAAAAAAGCTAATTACATCGATTTAATAATCATTTACAACCTTATTCATAAAACTTCGTTAATTGAGGTCTTAAGCATTATTAAACTAATAAAATAATTAAACTTTAAATAACGCTTAGAATTTTGTTTTATAATAGCTACTTTGACATTTGCTTAGTTACTTGGTATATGTATGTAATAATCATCAGCGTGCCCACGACCGCGCCGCCTAACCCAATCTGTTACTTTGTTTTATTATTTTCTATATTATAATTAATCACTTTATTTTCCTTGATATTTTTAGTGTACATTATACATGTGTATTGAAAAAATAATTAAAGTATTTTAATAGTGGTAGAGCCACGCTTGTTTGTCTGTAGCATGTACGGGCCGGCTCGCTCGGGGAAGTACCACACTCCCGCAGAAAACTGGCGTCTGAGTGGTAGCTTACTAACCGCACTTCGTACGATGAGCGGCCGAGTTCCGGAGGCACAACACCCTCCCTCCTCCCTTTACCCCTCCCCCTCCTATTCCCACTCCCATAATGACACTTTCCTTAAAGGTCGGCAACGCTTCCGCGCTGCCTATGGCGCTGCGGAAGTCTATGGGCGACGTTGATTGCTTTCCATGCGGTAACACGCCTGCTCGTTTGCCTTCCTATCTCATAAATAAAGTATGATGTAAATAATTTGCATCATACTTAATGCACTGCAAAGAAACACAAAATCTAGTAAAAAAAAACCATATTTTTTATCATAGGTAATATAAAATCTAAAAATAATCTTGAATTTAATAATTCCGAAACAATAAAATATACAAAAGTAAACTTTGGAAAAACACGTGCGGTTTTAACAAGCATAACTTCACGGATGTCTATCAACCAAAATGTTCTTAAATGTCACACACTCCGATCAATCAACAATGAACGAGCTCTTCTATGTCTTTGGTGAAAGTAACATACATATGAATTGCCTCACCGCTTAAATGCCCACTGCAACGCCGTATAAACTGTATAATATATCATCTACGCATGCATGCTTTATCTCCAATACTTTCAACTTTTTTACACAATAGTAATGAGACTGTAAGATTTCATTACGTCAATTTAAAAATTGAACACTAGATAAACATTTTCCATATGCATAGGGGCACACTATCAGAGGAAGCGAAAAGTGGTCAAAGACAATAATAAACTGGTTCACTGGAGACAGACACAGCAAAAGAGGAAGACCATATGTAAGATGGGTCAATGAAATAAAGGCTACAGCAGGTGGCACATGGGCAAGAGTTGCTAACGACAGAAAAACATGATTTCAGTTGGATGAGGCCTTCGTCAAATGCTTCTATTGACAAAGGGTTGCTCCTACTGTAACCATTTTTTTTCTAACAAAGACAATTGTTAATAATTAAGTAAATTTATATGTGATATGTGTGTGTACGAAATTCTGTTTGAATAAAGGCTTTTATTAATATAATTGTTCTTATACAGACATTTTTTATTTTCCCCTCCGTGTGGGAGCACAGGCCAAAGCCAAGTGCGATGCTAAGAACTATTATTTGGAAACTTTCTTGTAAGACGGCAAGTATTTAAAATGACCGTTTTATAAAGTAATAAATATATGAACGGATTAATATTTAAAGAGCTTAGATTATTTCGGGTTTTTTGGGAATGACATCTGTGCTGGATAAGATGACAGGGATTATTTTTGTGTTTGCTACATTCAATTGTGTTTTGATTGCTATTGATAACTCTGTGTATTTTGCTATTTTTACGAAAAATTTCTGTGTTATACTTATAATAATTGTTAACGTTATTTGTAATTAATTTGGTTTGAGATGCTAAAGACTGGTGTATTATGGCGGCAACTTGATCATGGCGGTGTTTGTAATCTGTCTGGGCTATTGCTCTGCATGCACCTGTAATATGCTGGATGGTCTTTGGGGTACTATGGCAGCGTCTACAGGAACAGTTGGGTCGGCGGAATATGAATTTTTCTTATTATTATTATAGGGTCACTATTTCTTTTCGTAAGTGTCATACGAGGCGACTATGAGATCAGATACCTGTAGAAGCGCAGGAGCGTCTACCTGAAATTCAAATCCAATCCGCACCCCAAATCCACCCGCCAAGTGCGGGAATTAAAGCAACAACTCTGATTTTTGATAGAAATTCTAGACATTAACTTAGCGGATTATAAAACTAGGTAAACATGAAAACGAATAACTAGATGTAAGGTGATAATTGTCCTTGTGCACTCAAAAACCAAAAATAGTATAGATTCTAATTCTCTTACAGCACTTTTGTATGCACATAAGCATTTAAATATCACCTATACCGTTCAGATAAAAACGTTAATGAATGCGTCTAACCGGCTATAACTAATTAATGGTAATAGCTATCATGATTACAGTCTTTACCAGAAACTATTTCGAAGTTGTTTCTATTAATAACCCAAATTGCCTTGTAGCGAATTGTTCGTTTGTAAATCAAGAGACGTGAATTCCATTCCCGTATCAGAAACAATATTTCTCTTAGATATCTAAGAGCAAAATGGGCACTGAAATATATCGTGGTAGAGTAACACTCGAGTCATTTTGACAAAAAATTTAATAAACTTATATTACCTTTAATTGAGGAAAGTTGTATATAAGCGCATCACGGGTAATTTAACTGACGCATCGGAAAGGCCATAAGTAAAAATCAATGACTAAACGACTGATTTCTTTAATTTTTTATTCCCCCCAATTAATACCTCGAGGTTTTGGTGCGAATTCGTCAATCAGTCAAGTGACTGTGGTTGTATAGTACTGGCATATAAACTTAATGATACTTAATTGCTTACACCACTGAAGGAACCGCTTTCAGAATCAATGATTCAGGAGTTCGATTTCACATGAGGATAAATATACATACATATATATGATCTACAGGTATTTTTTCCGAGTCTGATATTCTTGGTAATCCGCCTTTTTTATAGCAGAGCAGGAAAACGAGCATGCGGATGACCTGATGATAAACGATCACCGTCGTTCATATATAAGCTTGAGTTAATCTACATTCCAGGAACAGGGAGGTCCTGTGCCCTGCTGTGGGATATAACTATACGAGCTGTATAAAAATATAAAGTCGCGGTATTATTAAGCATAACAGTTGTAAATACGGTGGCGTATTTAATGCAAAGAATATATAGTTTATATATGTATAAATATATAGTTATATATATATATATATATATATATATATATATATATATGTATATATATATGTATGTATATATACATATACATATATATGTATATATATATATATATATATATATATATATATGTATATGTATATATACATGTCGGGGCAAAAGTATTTTCGTATTTTGAATGTATTATTAATAATCAAACCTCTTTGGCTGTACTGAATGTAGCTGGCTGGCTAAAAAAACTAGTTCCCGCCATTTTTCAATTGTTTTTCAAGCAAGCAAAATGAACGTATGTTACGAAGAAATTCGGTACATTTTAAAATTTTATTACAAAAAAGGTAAAAATGCGACGAACGCCGCGAATAAAATGTGTGCGGTTTACGGACCTAATACGGTATCAATAAGAGTAGCACAAATGTGGTTCAAGCGCTTCAAGTCTGAAAATTTTAGTGTGAAAGATGAGGTTCACTCTGGACAGATAAAATCCCCTGTCACAGATAAAATCAGTGCCATCTTTGAGAAAATGGAGCTAGATCGACATATTAGTAGCTACGACATAGCTGAAGAACTAGATGTTGATCATAAAACAGTTTTACGTCATTTACGAAAGTCTAGGTACATTTACGAAAGGTACAAGAAAAAACTTGACATTTGGGTACCACATGATCTCACTGAGAGAAACCATGACAACGCCAGACCGCACTCATCTATAGCTACGCAGCAAAAATTGAGAGAGCTTGGCTGGGATACGTTGATGCATCCTCCGTATAGCCCTGACCTTGCTCCATCAGATTCCCACCTGTTTCGGTCATTGCAGAACTCTTTAAGAAGCATAAAGCTAACCTCAAAAGAACACTGTGAACACTACTACCTGTCAGATTTTTTTAATCAAAAATCTCAAAATTTCTTCAGGAATGGGATCATGGCACTACTCACAAGATGGCAACAAGTCATCGATCAAAACGGAACATACATATTATAAATAAATAAAAAATTATACCTAATATATATATATATATATATATATATATATATATATATATATAGTAGCTAAAGTTTAGGGATATGAAAGTTAATTATTAGTAAAAATAACGTTTTAGTAAATTACGCGCCCACGTACACGCGCGCACGCACACACACACACACATATGTATATGAATAAACAAATATTTTATAGATTACCGGCCATAACCAACGAATTTGTACATATTTTTAATATAAGTTAAAATAATAAAATGTAAAATAAAATAATAAAATGTAAATAAGTGTTCAATTATTTATATAAGTTTTAGCAATAAGACATGCTGTGGATTTTATTTGAAATAAATAAATAAATATATGTTCATGATAAACAAAAGATATCATAAAATTTTTCCTGTGTATCATATAATATAAACAGAATATCCTGATAGTTGGTAAGGCCACAAAAATGTTTAGGTTTACACGACAATAATTTTACTAACCATCTGATCGAAGGGTATGTTTCTCTCTTGCAATGCTGTCATCAGCTTGGCAGCGTTCTGATAGTGGACGTTATCGTCAGCGTTCCCGTGCATGAGGTACAAATTGTGACCACGCAGCTTCTCCACTAGAAGAGTCACGTCGCCTGCCTCGTAGCCCGAAAGATTGTCCTCCGGAGTCGGCAAACCCATATACCGCTCGGTATACATTGTATCTAAAGGAAACAATTTGTGTTCCATATATCGCCGATAAATGTGAGTCAAATTGCCAAAAACTTGTCTTAGAAACTCTAGAGCAGCATTTACATAAATACATATCGTCACGCTTGTTTTCCGTAGACACCACAAATCTCCATCTGCTACGATCTAGGCATACTTTCAAACATACCTTGACCAAATTGCCGACGTTTTTAGGAAAATCCAGATCAAGAGAACCCTTAGTCAGCGAGCTTGCATAGGGAGAGTGATGAGTATGGAGGAAGCAAGGAAAGCAGTATTTAAAAGAAAAATAAAATATTTTTTTCTTATACAAAGTCATCAAGCCATACAAAGAAGTGTTTCATATCTTTTTTATAAGACTCAATTACATCGTAAAGATGATTAAATGAAGTGGTTTAAAATAAAATAATATTACACTAATTATTTTGTTAGTATAGTTTAATCATGTTCCACTACTTAGTTGATAAAAAGACTAGAGATTTCCTCAAGTAGGAGCTAATAAGGAACTAATTCTCCTCTTAAGTTTGAAGTTTCATTTATATACCTACATTGTTCAATAACTAAATCATTTGTAAAAAAGGACTTATTTGTAATTAAGAAAGATCAGTTAGATGCTTTGGGCACATAAAGAGGATGGAGGAAGGACGACTGGCAAAAAAAAGGATCAGTAGGGGGAGACCAAGGAAAATATACCTTGTCCAAGTTGCTGAAGTTTTTAGGAAAGGTCCAAGTCAAGAATACCCTTACCCGGCGAGCTTGCAAGAAAGAGAGTAATGTATGCAGAGAATGCAAGGAAAGTATGCCGAGTAGGAGATGGAGATATGTAGTCTCTGCCTACCCCTACGGGAAACAGATGTGACGATATGTACATATGTATGAAATAATAGTACAAATTTAAGGATTCATAAGGAACATGCCACTTCACCTTTTTCATTCCATATAAATTAACTCACTGTAATAAAGCCACGAAGTAACAGGAGCAGTAGAGATCCCGCATTGGAAGAGGAAGTCGTCGTCGTGGACGAGGGTCAAGAGCGTGGCGTATCCACCGTAACTGTGGCCCCATATACCCACACGCTCGCGATCAATAAATGCGTACCGATCCAATACTTGCCTGGAATAACAGCACTTTAATAGATCGCCATTTCGTTGGTTATACAGATGTTCTTTTTTTGTATAAAAACAATACAAGTACAAAACAATACATTTAATTTTTTTTTTTAAACATAATGTTTAAAAACTTTTTTAAAACATAATGTGTAAATTAATAATTCGTTCATACAAATAAAGGGGTATGTGTCAATACTCAAAATTGAACTCAACAATTTGAATATATGTACATATGACATAAAGTAAAGGGATCAAAAATCTCTTTAGAACAGCAGTATGATGCGGTTCATTAGTACCACGATCCTTTCCTTTCTTTCTTTGATGGCAATTAGTTAAAACTATTATGTCAATGTCAAGTAAAATAGATTAATATCAAATCTCTTGAAATGTCTAGTCAGCTTGTCACGTTACGTCTTTATAAAGAATTTCATAATTTTCTAATACTATTATACATACCTTAATATAACGAAGTGGTCTTCCACTTCAACGGTACCAAGGGCATTGTTGAGAGAGTACAAAATATCCTGCCCATTGAGGCCGGCACCTCGTCCGTCCGCCAACATGTATATTGTGTTGCGACTCGTTGTTAGGTACGAGTGATAACCTATAGAGAAGTAATTTATAATATATATCATCAATACACGAAGAATAATCCTAGTACCCTCTTTAAAGCACATTGCGCGCATAGAGAAGAAATCCAAAAAGATAAAGTATTTTTTTTTGAATTTAATAAATGTGAGAATGAGGGACGGAAATCACAGGCTTTTTTCTTTTCTTACACTTTAAATTTTACACACGTGTATCTCGTAAATCATAATCCGCAATGATTTTTATTTTCTTAATCAATCAGCACTCTTTATTATTAACAACATATTGTCCCTTTCACACATCTTTTTTATGATAATAAACTTTCTCATTTACACGTCTCTGCATTAAATTCTACGTAAATTACGGGCGTTAGGCAACTATTACTCTAAGTACTTCTAAACTTTTTATGCTATAAATATCGTCTTGCTGTAAATAGTCTATCACAATCAAGCCATCTTATATTAAGAGGTCGAAACCCAACAATAGTAACTGCTACGTTTTGATTTATTACATAGAAAATAGTATATAAGTACTTACCAACAGTAAAGGTATCATATACAGTGTTAGTATTAGGTCCTGAATACACGTAGTAGACCATAGGGTATTTAGTGTTAGTGTCATTAATATTTAGACCAGGCGGAAGGATCAACCGCACGGGAGCGGGATGTCCATTTTGTAGGGGAACTGTGAATATCATGGTCTGGGGTCGGTTCTTGCCCACCAAGCGATTGCGAACGACAATATTATCTTCCCAAATCATTAGAACTCGACGATTCTGAAAAAGTTAATTACCGATGTCTGCTTAAAGAAAAAACATCACTTTTGTGGCACAAGAAGACAATCATCTTCCGACAACATCACCGAAACGTTTCCAGAAAGTTAAGGAAGATGCAAGCGTATTTTTGAAGGTTCCAATATCGTATTTTATTTAGTGATTTCCGGCATAAAATAGTAGAGTATGGGGAGACCATTTCATCACGTGAGTGTCGTATGAGACGACTACGGGAGCAAATCCCATTAGATGAGCGGTAGCGATTAACCAGGTAATAAAAATCAATCATGGAGTCCCAATCCACATGGCTAAGAATGGGGATTACAGCAACACACTAAGAAGGAGGCCAAAGGCAAGCCATAGACAGTCTTCTTCTTTTACAGTCTTCTTCTTTTCATGTCAGTGATTCTTAACGCTTCACCTTCGCTACTGCAATGGCAGCAGCATTTGCCCCGATAAGATCTTAGAAATTGTGCAGCTGTTAGGGCACAGTGAGCAGTCAAGCAGATGCTCAATGTACTAACTAGTGACCCCAAAATCACACCCTTCACACTACAGTGCGGTATAGCCCCATTTTCACTTGTTATGTCTGAAACGGCCAACCCGTGTACGAAATCTGTTAAGATATCTCCACGTAGGGCATTGCAGATCGTACCCAGTCGGAAGCTTCTCTTGCTGACATACAAAGTTGAAGAGGACAGGATGTTTATCTTTAGTGTTTCAAATACTTTCACTTCATGTGGCATATATGTGGGACGCCCTGTATATGGTATATGAAGATACGGTATTAATAGAACACTTACCAGTGGATCAAAGAGGTATGTGGCTGACGGTTCATTAGTAGTAGAACAAGTAATGGAGAGGTAGGATCCACTACGACTGGCAGTAGCCGTGGCCCAAGTGCAAGGACCATCTTCAGGAAGTCGAATATTACAACTGAGACAGCCTTCGCGTGCGCCTGACACGCGAACCTGGGACTGCCATGGAGCACCCGCTACGGTGTGCGTGTAGTAACTGACAACATAAATTTAATAGTGGTGTTGCCATACAATAATAGATCGGTTCGATTGGGGAAGTACCACCCCCTCACAGAATATCCGTTTTAAGCGAATTCGTACGGTAAGTGCAAAGATCCGGGTGCCCAACTTTTTTCCCTTTCCTCTACTTTACTCTTTCCCTCCCATTATTCTCATTTTACCTTAAGGTATGCTACGCATTGGAACTGTCCTTGAATATTGTATTATATTAAATATACGTATTGTTACCCACCTGTTTATTAGTCTACCATTTTCATAAAAAAATTAACAATTTTAGTGGTTGGTGGGTGGAGAATTGATGGCCGATTTTCGGAAAGTTTTTCGTTTAAATTCCAAATAAATCCACTTAACCCAACGGAAAGACACACATTATTAATTTTCTGTTATTGTTTTGCTTGTCGCGGATCTTAGCTAAGTAAAACTTTTGACTGTCCATATAGTGATGGATTTCCGTAAAGTAACGCCTGACTCCATTAATAATTAACAATTTTAATAAAATTTTAAAAAATAAAAGGCTTAAGTTAGGGCCTTAATCTTTTAATAGAAATAAATAACCTTTTTCCATTTTAAGGGAATCGAATATATCACCATATCGTAACCGTCAATTGCGTGAAACACAAATATCTTATTAAAATTCAAACTTCTTTAGCACCGTTATGATTTGAAATTTGATGTAACGAAAAAGAGACATATAAATAGCCTGCGAGCGAATGAGATAGAATACATTATACACTGTTCCACATTATCATACTTACTTACTAATAAGTCTCTCGTGTAATTTGTCAATATTGAAAATTTGGAGTCTGTATATGTGATGTAATAAATGATCAATTACCACAAGGTAACCCCCATATTCATTTGCCTGCTGTTCTATAAAAAAGAATCCCTACAATTATCCAACTCCTGATACTATGCATTCGTCTTATTCCTTCAAAGTTTAGTTATCTGAAGGTCTCATTTCTACTACATGTGAACTGACACAATTTTTTTTAAAGGTCCTTAAACTATTTGTGTATTCTTAATTTTTAAAGAATTTTTGAATCGCCAACGGTTCAGAAACTTTATTCTCGCTGAAATATCTAATTCTAGTTTGAAGTTGCGCTTACATCCTAACCTAATGGGTTCAGTTCTTTCTACCTATTGTGCTATATAAATAAATAAAGACGCTTAACATTAAAAGCCCCAAACCAGAAAAGGTTAAAAAAACACATGAAAAGGACAAACACCGAAACTCGGAATAGGTACGTATTATATATATCGACGCAAAAAGCGAAAACGCTGTAAATGATACATATGTCAAAAAAATTATTGTATATTCGATCAGAAAAAATACTACGTTGAACTGAGTCTCACATCTCCATGACCAATAGAATATTTTGTACAACGAAGAAACTGACTTGTTTTTGAGTGATCAATATTTATCGCAGTTACCCACGACTCTCAATTCTAAAAGGGAACATATCGTCACTGCGCCAATTGTATTCTCAAAAATACACTTCATGAACCATTTTTTACCAAAACCATTATTACCTCACTACAAAGAATTATTGTTTTTTTACATAGCAGATTTTTTCACCTAATTACATATTTTTGCGTCAGTACGCAATACTCACTATGACAAGTTGTCTTCGTCCATCCCAATGAAATTATTAACGGTGATAGCTCCAGGAGAGATGGAACTTGAAATGATATCACCATTAACACGCACGCTGACGTATAAATGTTGCCAGATTTTGCCGTCAGCCTGCTCCAAAGACCAACGGGTTGAGACGTAGAAATCTCCATTCCTGCTGAAGCGAGGTAACGCTATGGGCACCCAGCCATTTGGTTGTTGACGATGCTCTTCCTGTTTTGCAAGAATCATTAACATCTTAATTCAGTAAAAACTTATGGTGTTATCGACTCATTTGGGTCAATGGCAAAGTTGCTTTCAGCAACTAAAAAATGGAATCAAATCTACATAAATTTAAATATGGTAATATCATTAATAACCTGTAATATATGGTATTCTGTATATATATGGATGGATAGATAGATGGATGGATGAATGGATGGGACAATTACGCATATATATATATATATATATATATATATATATATATATATATATATATATATATATATATATATATATATATATATATATATATATATATATATATATATGTATATATATGCGTAACTGTCCCATCCACTCGGAATTACTCTCAAAATCGCCTCTTATAACACCTATTGAAAGAAATAGGGTAATTCTATTGTCTCAAACTGTACATTTAAATTTTACGTAATTTAATTTCTGTTTATAAACGGATAACGAATAATAATAATTCCCTCTATATGGCTAATATTTCTCTCTATGTTTCTAAATCACAGAGGTACTCCATAAAAAGTTAGTAAAAGCTATAAGAATATTTAACGTCATAAGTAACTATAACGGATATATTCGTTATCAACATATATAATACAGAATACCTAAGACGAATATATTCGTTAATAATAAATTTATATAGTGTATAACACTAGGTATATCTAAATCGAATATATTCGCTTGCGTAGAATATACTGCTACATTTTTATATCATATACACATATGGTCCGCTCTATACATATGTAAGCTCATAAAAAAACTCGCCGTTTTGGTATGCATTTCGCTGAACGAAACAAACCGATTAAGTAATTAAAATACATAAAGATAACGTACCTCACAGCGGCCAGTAACGATATTACATATCCCATATACATATGTAATGTCATAAAAATCTCCTATATACGTAATCTCGTATATGTAATCTCATAAAAAAACTTGCTGTTTTGGTATGCATTTCGTTGAATGAAATAACATAATAATAATAATAATATTAAGAGTTTAAAATACATAAATATTACTTACCTCACAGCTGCCAGTAACAACATTACATATCCTAAGCACAGTATAGTTTTGTCGCCTGTTAAGCCAGTGCGCGGCTATCTCATTCGCCGTGGGCCAGACAACGCCTCCTAGAATGTGATCGTCGGTCACGACTGACGGCGCTTCCAGAGTCAACCACTGGAACTCGTTGGCTCCAACTAAAGTGGTCAAGTTGAGCACTCGTAGTTCTACAGTGGGGTTTGTGCGACCCACCTGAAACAGCCGTTATAACGATTTTAAGAAAAAAAGAACAATAAAGAAGAGGACATTGGAGGTTTACTTGACTCAGTGATTAAAGTAGATCGCTTCAAGCCCATAGTTTTAAGTTAAAATTTTGTTCGAAATTGAAGTACGATTTAAAACACTAAAATTAATTTTAGTTTTTTAAAACGTATACACCTATCCCTTGTTTCCGCTATTTTAAATTATTTCGCTTTTACACGGTTTATAAATTAACTTTATTTTAAATTAACTTTAATTAAATATATGGTTGTATATTCGCGTATAATGTACATATCCTTAAAAACATTTAGTTTCATTCATTTTATACGATTTTGTCGCAGTGTAAACCAAGGGATTAGTGTATAATAACCATATTTATGTTGTGTTTTGTCTTATTTCCTCTCTGATAGAGCTCCAAGCCTAATGAAATCTTTGAATCATTCCTAGCCCTGTCTCGACCATCACGATATGTCTTCTATCGATTCAGCAGAGTTTGAGTTAAAAGCCACAGCTTTCGTAACCGACGTTGGACTTCTTGCGAGCCCCCAGTGTACTTCTGGCGAGCCTTCTGCTTGTGATTTACTCTGGTGTAGTTATAAAGACCCTAGGGCCACTAACATAATTCCACGGGAATAAAAACGAGAAAAGACAATGTTATAACGTTTGTAGCACTCTGTATCGTGGAATGAGATGAACTTCCGTCTTTTACTTTCTCTTTCTAATTGACCCTAGGAGATTTCATAATATTTTCTGCTCTATTACAATTACGTCCTTGGCCATATAATATATATATATATATATATATATATATATATATATATATATATATATATATATATATATATATATATATATATATATATATATATATATATATATATTGCATATTGTTAACTAGATGGGAAGGCAAAAAAGTAAGCATGTAGTCGACTGATAAAAAGCAATTAAAGCCGACCATAGACATCTGCACCAACACAGACATTTCAGAAGGCGAGCTTTTAAAAATGTGTACGCTAATACTTTGAGTTTTTCAATTTTTATCTGTTTGGAAATACCGCTAAAGGTATCTGGTTCTACACAGTAGTGAGGCTAATTTTTTTGGGAAAACCACACCATACTGGATCGCCACTCATCCAGATGGTGGCGATAAGTCTTTTCTTCGTGGCAAGTAGTGCGATAGTAGAATTCAGCGGCAGGAAATATTCCAAATAACTATTCGGAGCACTCCCCATTGAAAAAAGCGATATTAATGTCCAAATCTCACTCTAATATATTAGTATGCTACAAGTAATAGAAGAAAATATATTATTAACCAACCTTTGGGTATTTGAGGTCAACGAGTTCAGGGTACAAATCATCAGGATCGGTTTTATCCACAAAGTAGTAGTAGGAGTAACTTTCCACTTCGGTGTCATTGAAGCTGGCAAACGCTAAATAGGAACCATCAGGGGAGAACCATGTCGCCTGGCCGGTGTACATAACATCCTCTGAATTAATTACAAAAAAATATATATTATCTCTCTACACAATGTATTCCCATTTAAGATAATAAAATTGTTTATTTGACGATGGTTATTCTAAAAACAAAATAAACTTTAATGGAAGTTACTTTTATTAGAAAGAGATAACGATTTTCCGCTATCTCTTTCTAACAAAAGTAAATTCCATTAATTACAATAGAGAAGAGCATGTTTCGTGACGGGTAGTAACTGCTATTTACTTCCAATAAAGATATTGCTACACGCTTAAATAGATAACAGCATATTTCTTTTCCATCAACAAATTAGTTTTTTTTTTAATTAGAGCATACCTTCATAAACCCAATCAGTATGGCCATTGTAAACAACCCCCGGTATGCCATCGCTTGTAAGCTGAATAGCCTGAGTCGAGTTTTCTGGTAGATAGTAGACGTTGTTGTCCAGGACGTAAGCTAGTGAGTGACCTCCACCAAAAATACAGAGTTGAAGCCTCTGGTGATTTGCTATGTATGTGACACTTCTATAAGAAGAAAAAATAAAAAAAATGTATATAACCGAACCGATACGACATTGAACCCTTCAAAATTCGCGTGTATTGCAAATGTTTTGCTTTCCATCAGGCGACACGCTTGCTCGTTTGCCCTCCTATCTCAAAAAAAAATTTATATCGGCGGCGTTGATTGCTTTTGCAAGGGGACACGCTTGCTCCTATTCCATCTTTGCCTCCCTATTCCATAAAAAATGCAAAATATTGGCAAGTCTATCCACTTGAATAAAGGAAATTTTTATTGTAGGTACTCGTATAGATCATTTTGTATGGGATAGGACTAGAAACAAGCAAGCTTAAGCGTGATAAATCACAATCAACGCCGTCTATAGACAATATCTGCAACATCATAGTAGTTGAAAAAGTGTTGCCGACATTCGAAAAAGGTGTAGGTTATTTTTTTAAAATTCTAATATTATATCGAATCAGTAATATATTTGAATCTAGTTTCTTAGGGTGGTAGTGCGTAATAAGAAGTTTCGAAGCAAACAATTCTTATTCGATCGCCACTCATCCAGGTAGTATGTATGAAACTTCAATCTTACTTAAATCTAATCTTAATTATCATCGCATTAGTTGATATTGTTAATAACATATCCATTATTTATTTATTGGAATTAATGCTCTTCAATAGTGCCAAAATTGCACGGATGATTTCGTCAATGTCACATAGAAGGGAGAAGACACGAAGGAGATTAATCTGTGCGGTTGAGATAAGGAAGGAATAGAATGCACAGGACACGTATGAGATTGAATGGTGCGGTCGGGGTAACAATGGAATAAAACGGAAAGGACACGAAGGAGATAAATCGGTACAATCGAGATTACAACCTCAATAGAATTTTAAAGGGAGTATATTCTATTAATTCTTTCATTTACCTATAAAAAAAATACGTACCCTGTAGCGATTTCATACAATGCAAATCGCGCCGTGGTAGAATACCTATAAACCTGTAAAATTCATTTTAATATTTTACATGTATTTCATAAATAAATTACTTAAAACCTACTCCTATATAAATAAATCAAGATTACAATGATATGTTTATCAGCAAAGCATTTTACTACAGAGACTATGATAAGTTTTTATTGTTTTTATTATTCAATAATAATAAAGGTTTTAACTAAAGTATTATTAAATAATATATAAAATTTTAAAAATTAACTGGTAACATTCAACATTAACATTCTGCGGCATTCCCTTACCGGACATAGGCCTCTCTAAAGGCAACCTAGTCCGATTTTCAGCTACACGTATCCAGTTTTTGCCAGTCGCCCTGCACAAATAATTACTCCATCTATCCGAAAGGCTCTAAACACCGTTCTCCGACATACGTTACCAGCCTATTGCAACTTCAGTTTGCTAACTCAGAAAGCTATCTGTGTCTTTGGCTGGCATTGTTTTCCATCAATGGGGTTATGTTTCATATATCATAATTGTTAAAAATATTGATAAAATAATAATCGAGGCAGTATAGTATATAATCAATTAAAACAGATACTGGCTGATAAATTTGACCAACGGCAAATGTTTCATTGCTATCAATATGTATATTTATTATCAATTGCTCCCAATTGAAACTCACATACAACCGCAATATTCATTTACAATTTTTATGAAAAACTTATGTCTTGGTTTCATAGTTTCGGAGAAAATCATAAAATGACATTTTCTGTTTTGCTTATTTTCACACAGAATATCTTTTTCTAATAAATACTTTTTTTAATTCTAAATATGAATAATACTACAGCCGCGATATTTTAACTAAAACCACGGATCTGATCTCCTCTTATAGAATTCGTAAACAAAATGAAATATATATATCTACTTCTCATTTATATCTCAATTGTTAGTGCCACTAGTTTTGTACCTGAATTAGGATATCTTTACAATAAATATAGACTTACTAGTAGTAGTACTTTGAGTGGTACAAAATAAGTACTTACAGATTGAACTTCACTGGGCGCTAAAATATACTGCCTATCTGCTGACAGTATGGGATTGCTGGTGTTAAGGAAGGCCTGAAAAAAGCAACGACATTACACATTACGTTAATAATTAATGTGTCCCACTCGCGTCACACAGAAATTGAACTTCAGTTAGAAAACTGAGTGAATTTAGTTCAGAGGTTATTAGTCGAAACTTTTTTTTAACAGCCCATATTATATCCCACTACTGAGCACGGGCCTCTCGATTTCTGGAGGGACGGACGTTAACCCACCACGCTTGACCAATACGGACTGGCGGGGTTACCAGACTTGGAATAAATATTTTTAATCCATACATATATTTGTTCCGATGCGGGGATCGAACCCGCGACTATTGACTCCGTGGGCGGAGGGCACCACCACTGAGCCAATGGTCGTCATTTAACAAACAAATATTAAATTTTCTCCAAATCTATATATTTTTTTCAAGAGAAAATAAAAGAAGACAGTGAATTCTGTGTATGCCTTCATGTTCATTTATAAGATTTCGCTGTGGTCTATTCGGCTCTCTGAAAGCATCATTTTTGCAGAACAATATAATTATTTGACACGACAATACATTACAATACTACAGTGTAGTTGTGAATGTATATAGATTTTCAATATTGATATTAACAAAAAATATTGATATTTAGCTAAGGTATGATTATCATGGAAAATGGAAGTGATCAAGTTTTTAAAATAGAATAAAGCTGCTTTTTACTTAAAATATTTTAAGTAAAAAGCGTTTTTATTGTGTGTGTCATTAATAATCGTGTTTGCGTTTGTTTCCTGCGAACTTGTCAGTGCCTATAATTTTATGTTCTTCCCATATTCGCAATGAACCCTATTTTTTCCTGAATAAAAAATATCTAATATAATTCCTATAAAATCTACATCGAGTTTTAGTGTCATGCAAATAAAAAAATCAGTTGATTTAAAAGCAGTTACGTACTTGAACATACGGTTAGACAAATCACTTTTATATCTATTACTATACGAATAGAAAATATTAGTATACAAAAATTACAAACCATCAGTTCCCCTGATACAAGGACGTTGCTTGTAAGAGTGGGCACATCGAACACATGAATACCAGGCTCGCCTGTGATGGTGTAAGTGAACTCGGTATCTGCAAATTTTACATCTGTTACTATATCTGCATGAAATAGATAAACTGATGAAACAGGTCCTGAATTGAAGTAATAACGCGATTTATGTAATATTCTAATTTCATAAATCGCGTTATTACTTTAATTCAGGACTTTACCAAAATAAGGCTAACTTTATGTAGTAAATAATTCAGCGGAAATATCTTAGTAAAAAACAAAGTTAGTGAAAATTTTCAAAACTTCTAAGTTTTTGGCAAAATTTTGTCAGTAGTTTGGATGGGCGTAATGCCTCAGTGGCAAAGTTTCGGCTATCAGATTCAGTGAACGCGAGTTCATTCAGGTGTTTATTTCAAGCCTGCTAATTTACTTTGTAAACGCATAGTAGGTTTATGACCATTCCTCGAGAAATGGGCCGGCCTCCGTAGTAGGCCATATATGGGTTTTCAAAAAATATTGCCGTGTTATTTCGAGAAATATTATACTTTCATTCCGATTCAGATTTTAACTTTGCGCCTTTCTTTCTCCTATACTTTTAGAAGAATATAGAAATTGAGTAAAAAATAGCTAAAAAAATAATTTAATTAAAAACTAATATAACAAAACATAAAGGACCTGAAATCCATGTGCCATTGAACCCTCGTTGTGCAAACTGGCCTGTCACAAACTCCTCGAGGGTAAAAGGATTTTGCGCTGTCGCCGCCGCCACCAGAGTTAACCACACAAGCCACGACCCCAACGCCTATATAGTATAGCACAGACTTAGCAAACGGAATATTAAAATTTATCAAAATTTTGTATTGCATAATGACTTATTTTAAAAATGTTAAAATTTTAAAAACAAACTTACCATATTTGTCGAAAATTACACTATTCAAATAAACATTGGTCGTCGACGGTATCTATTCGCCAACACAACTATATCTGTTCGATTTATCTTTATTAAAATTACAATTCTTATCCCCATGATAAGTACATATCTATTGATAAACGTAATTGTTTAAATTTTATGACCTCGTTATTAGGTCGGTTTCCATCGCAGTCCTTCAGCCCGCTGTAAAATAAAACGTGGTATGATAGTATACTCGTATGTTATAACATATGCTCTCTAGGACTTTAGCAATTCTACACATGTTAATCAATAAATAAGCAAAATGAGTGCGTCTCCGTGGCACTTACGCGGAATAATTCAATTAGTATTTGTGAAAAAATAATCCCGTTTTGTAATTCTATCCTACTAATATTATAAATGCGAAGTTTGTGAGTATGGATGTTACTCTTTCACGAAAAAACTACTAGACGGATTTGGATGAAACTTTACAGTAATATAGGTTATACATCGGAATTGTTATTCCAATTGTAGCCTATATGTTTATAGGCTACAATTTGTAACAATTTTATCTAATTTTGGTAGTAATATAATGATACATGTCAATTAAGTTTGAAAAAAATCTGGCCTCTGAGATCTTGGCGTACGCTGCCAATTTACACGCGAGCGAAGCCGCGGGCAAAAGCTAGTAATAATATTAAATTTAATAATACCCTATGGCAGGGGTGGACAATTGGTTAATCGCAGCTATATAAACAACTATACGTTGTGTTTTACCTCCTAATAAAATAAACAATACTATTTGAATACTGTTTCAAAACGCTGATTCTGCATTTGGTAGACCGCAATGTATGGTTATTACAAGTCTTATGAAAAGCGTACAAAATAATAATACAAAAATAAAAACCACCGGAATATGGTTCAAGTGGCTCCTAAATATTGCCTACCCTAGATTATAATAAAATTCGTCCTTTTTTTTAATAATAGTATAAATTATCAT
This sequence comes from Baronia brevicornis, assembly GCA_031353405.1. Classification (NCBI taxonomy): domain Eukaryota; kingdom Metazoa; phylum Arthropoda; class Insecta; order Lepidoptera; family Papilionidae; genus Baronia; species Baronia brevicornis. Next base: position 172,261 of record JASFAT010004826.1, on the reverse strand, counting down.
CACTGTAATTCACTGCTCTAACATAGGCAATAATCTAAAATAGCAAGGGAGCTCTACGCAGTTGGTTGTTACGCACTACAATTGCCAAAACTCGGTTTCCACTCCAGCACTCACCTACACCAATTGTCGGTCTTTGAAAATATAATCAACACATTGCCACGTTCATTTTACTAACTTGAAACTACACTTGATTTTGGTTCTTTAGCGTAATTCTTCATTCCGAATCGTATACACCAAAGAAATTCCTAAAATAGCTCTATGAGCGACTTTGACATTACATGTTCCGACACCGTAAGATACTAACTACGTGAAGGACTACATTGGTCATAGACTTAACGAATCTCAACATGCACAAGTCTTTCCGTGGATGAGATCAAATACCAATAGATGGGTAGCAGCGTCTACATGGAAAACCAATTTGCAATTCCCAATTGGCCCACTAAACGTGAGGATAAAAACCCCTTGCGAGAGGCTAACGTCCAGCAGTGAACTGTTACGACTGTGTTGATGATTACTACTATAAGCATTTTGGTTTTTTAAGTTTCGCCTGATACAAAGCCAAGACCTACACACAGTTCGGAATCAATATTTTTCGGAACCGGCGCAAAAATTGAGATTGACGCCCTCTCTCCAGCAATTGAGATTAATTATTTCAAAAAGCCCCAAAATAAATTACTGGGCGGCATTTAAGTTTTATTTAAGATTGCAGACTTGCAGACGTTGTTGATGCAGCTTGCAGATGATACGACGCGCCCTAGATAACAGTCGCTTTAACAAAACATTTTTTTTTTCAATTAAACTTGGCGCTCACTAAATCTAAGGCTGCTCACACAAATTGATCATAAATCTTATACTCACGATTTGAGCTCGACGTTAAATACGGTAAATAGAATATTAAGGCGCTCTGGTCTGAAGATGAGAGCAGTACTCCATACAGAGCCGCTCTTGCGTATTGTAAAGACGAGGGCCGTAAACTATTCTTTGTCGAATTACCACAAAGCTGAACATCGCTCAATATGACAACTCCGATTCTTTTGATACTAGACTTTCATTAATATGTTCTCAAAGGTTTAAAGGAGACTAGTTATATAATTAGTACTACTAGAATTCTTGTTAACAATTTCAGTAATGCTTATACTAGAAAATGGTCACATAAATGGATGATATGAACAATGGAGGATACGAATTCACGACCTCAAATCATAAGCCCGATCCTTACCAATTGAACTGTTGCTTTATATACTAACTTAAGTATAAATTGAAAACTATTTTTATATACGAATAATTAATACAACAAATAATTTGTGGGGAACCATTTATTTGACATGAAAAACCATTAGAATTTTACAATAAAAGTCCACAAATAATTTTTCCAAATTGAGATAATACTCCGAGTAACTGCAGAATATGTGTTCATTGCGTATCATTTCAAAATCTTTTGTCACGAAAGTACAAAAATTATCTTTCCTTTGTATACATATGGTTATCCTGTATCCCACGATGTCTTCGAAATAAAACATTCGACTTTAAAATGTTTTAAAAATCATCAGCTACAATTATCTTCTTATAACTCGCAATACTTGCTTCTCTTGTAGGTCTGTGATTATTGTGACCATTCAATCTGGTTAAGGTTCTGATACATTTTGAAGATGCTCTTGCTTATGCAGTCAAAATAAGAACACACCACACATATGGCCAACTGCATAATCTCCAACAGCAACGAGATCAGAAATAAATGAACTTCCACCTTAAGACATTAGTCTCCTCTGCGAAGTTTTGACCAACAACATCTGCTCACGATGAATCAAGTGACTGCATTACCGCAGAGACGGTGTTTTAAATCATAGGATTTCCTCCATGCGTGCCTTTCTATAAAATTTTGTATAAGATAAATCCATCATTCAATTTCTTCTAATTATTATCCTTGAGTAATCTTGCATGAAACATTGCTTTAACCTATCTTACAGTAAAAAATATAACTATATTATCTTCTATATGGTAAACTAACATGGAAAAAATTGACACTAAAAATAATATAACCTGAAAAAATTTTGATACAATGACTGAGTGTGATGGATGTATGTAGTCATGTGTGAATTGTGTGAATTTATGTGTCATTGAGTAAATGTTAATATTAAATTGAAAAAATGTATGATGTGACGAATGACTGTAAGACGGACCATGCTAGTGTCGCCGATGTGTACGTCGTAACTCCTGCAATCGCCGTTCGTGCTCTGCCATATGTTGACGACGCTGCTCCTCTTTTATTGCAATCTAAATATAAACATTATATCATGTTAGTTTTAAACTATCAATTCCCTTTAAAAAATAATTATGTAAAAAACCAATCTTACAGTTTCAGCTGACAGCGGCAACCAGTAAATACAGGGAGTGCTTTTTGTTTTTCTGAACAAGTCATCCAAAAGCTTTGCTGGAGCTTCTTCTTTTTTCTTGAACTTTTTCGCTGAAGCAAATTAAAATTTACATATTAAATTTTCTAAAGTTTATTAAATTGTGCTAACACAAAACTATTATGTTTAAACCTGGTTCTGGACTTCTTTCTGGGGTACGATGTCTTCTTTTTTCAAGTGATCTGTCTTCCCTTCGTAACTTATCTTTTTCCTTTTCTTTAACTTTTTCATTTTTACCTACATCCCACTCCCGCATTACAGGCTTCCTTTCCCAAGGCTTTTCCTAAAAAAAGAAAATAATTGACACATAAAAGGTTGACAAGGTTGAAATTTGTAGCTGGTAGTTTATCCTACTTAATGGCATAATCTTACTTAATTAATCATAATATTTTTATGTACATATTTTTTATATACATATCTTGTCTGTTTAAAGAAATTATTTTAAACTCTAAAAAACCAAAATCCTTTTAAAAATCAATCAGCAAAAATAACTAATATAAATCTTATGACAGTATTGGAAAGAAATCAATGGTGATAACCCCATTTGACATAATGGTGACATATTTGCCCTCTGTGCAGAGTTTTTGGTTCAAGACATGCATCAGGATAAATATATCTGTAACTTACAGATTTCATTTCAGCCAACTTTACAAAAACTCATGTCATTTGTGTTGGATTTGCTCTTAAATAATTTTGTAATTATATATTTATGTAGACCACAAACTATTAAATAATATTAAGAACTGTGACATATAGTTAGTACAGTCGTTATTAACATACCAATTCACCTCTTTCCCTTTTTAAATCTTGCTCCCTCAGCCAATCTTCAACAGTTCCTGGTATTGTCGAAGTTTTAGCATTATCAGTTTCCTCATTAGCTTTGGCTTTATCAAATTCATCTTGTATAGAAAAATCCACATGAAGAGTTTTAGGATTTGATACTGGCCAAGTAACTCCATGTAGAGCATGTCTAGTTTCTACAGCCTGACTGTAAAAATAAATATATATGGATAATTTTAAGTAACAGTAAAGTAACAGTAACTTCAGAATAATTATGATACATACTCTTCATTTTCATATATAACAAAACATTTTGATTTTATTCTATCTATCCAAAAACCATTTTCAACTATTTTTCCGGTTCTTTGTAGCAAGTTTTTCAGTTGAGGAAGTGTAAATGGTCTCACTAAGTTAGTTATATATAATATATTTGACTGTTTATGTCGTGGGGGACTGGGTGGTCGTATGATAGTTATACCCTCAGTTTCTTTTAAAATAGATATCTTTCTACTTAAAGCAACATTTGCAGCTGTATCTTTATTATCTAAATTTTCTTTATCTTTTTTGTCTTGATCTCTTTTAGTTTGTTCTAAATTTTCTGTGTTGTCAATTACAATTTTTGGCAATATTGGTCTCTCTATTTTTTCTGTGACTTGTCTTTTCTGATGTTTCTTTTCTTCAATCACTTCATCAAATTCAACGGGTTTGACATCAGGTATAATTTCCTTTAACACATCAGTTGAAATAGTTAAGGATTTTTGTGATGTAATCTTGTTTAATCTTGTGCCCCACCTTCTTTTTCTATTAATGACAATAGGTGTAGCCTGACCATTGTGGACAGTATCTTTATTACTTGAATGTGTAACTCCAGAATGTTCAGGGTGTTTTACACTAGATCCAGGGAAATCTTTTGAAATATCTTTATTTGACCCCGATGAATCTTTCCGTGATTTTTCTTTTACCACTTTTTCAATGCTTGCTACATCAGTTTTATTATTTACCACCTCCTGTTCAGGGTCTGCTTTTTCTGAAAATTCTTTTATGGATTTATCTTCACTTATACTTACCTCAGCGGATATATTCTCTATTGGGCTTTTTTCTTCATGAGACACAACTTTATCTGTATTTTCCTCATTCTGAGACTCTGCAATTCCAATATCAGAGGTTTCAAATCTACTTTCTTCAGCATGTATTTCAAGTATCTCAGATTTGTCAATTGAACTACTCCTTTTTCGTTCTGGAACATCTTTTTCTGCAGGAGAAGGGCAATCCTGTTTAGTAGATTCACTAACTGGAGATAATGTTTTGGGGGAAGTCTCGATTGTATCCACATCTTTATTCTCATTCTCAATTTCATCCACATCTTTATTCTCAGTCTCAATTCCATCCACATCTTTATTCTCAGTCTCAATTCTATCCACAGCTTTTACTTGCAGTTCACTCCCAATATTTGCACTTTTAGTATCTAGCTCTTTCACATTTACTTGCTCATCATTGTGACTATCAACAGTAATGGGCTGAACCTCCTCAGTATCTATAGACATTGGAACCTCATCATTGGGCTGCAATATTTCAGTGGCTTTATTTTTCAAAGCGTCTATCTCAATGGAAGTTTGATCTGTTGGTATATCAGATTCCTGTTCATCTCCTTGAATATCATTGTTTTTCTCAGAAGTCTCATTAGGTTCACATGTGAGCTTTTTAGAGCGATGTTTGGTCTTTTTCTTTTCTTCTGAACCCTCAACACTTGGTGTATCGCTAGAACTCGTAGCTCGTGAATGTTTCCTCTTACTTCTTGGAGATCTATCTGCTCTTTCGGGTGTTGAAGGTGGACGCGTCAAACAAATTTTTAATTTCTGTATTTCACCACCGTCACCAGACGTTTCCGCTGTTTTCACTTGCCACACTTGTTCCTGCGACTCTTCTGGACTATCTTCTTTCTTAGGAGCTTTATCCGCACTTACGGTCTCATTGATTGCTCCCGATGCTAAGCCTTTTGTAGTATCTTCACTGGAGTCATTACCAGACGATGAAGATTGCTTTCTGCGCTTTGTTTTTGTACGCTTCACCTTCTCTATCTTTTTTTCAGGCGAAGCTTTACTTTTCTTACTCGCAGTTCGCTCGCTTTTACGACGCATTCTGACCTAATAAATTAGATGGCTTTGAAAATTTTAAATTGCATTTAAGTATCGTTATATTCATTATCATAAAAAATACCTTACCTTAAACGAGAAAACTATTCTAAAATATTTTTCCTTTTAAGATAAATCTTAAACTTCAGATGCAAAAAGAAAATCCGGCTCAACCAGTAAATGCAACCATTTTGTCCACAGATAAGAAAAGCAGTGTTGCCAGTAAACTCTACGTGAACTTTATCTTGGAACTCTTTTATCTGTAAGATGTATAGAATATTATAACTAATTTATATTAGTATATTTTAATAATTATTTTAGTATATTATAGTAACTTTTATTACTTTCCCCGCCAAGTAATACAATGATGTTAAGTTTTAATTTCATTTTTTATTATCTTATGTTATTAGGTTAGACTTCACTTTGACGCTTTAAATAAAAATATATTGAATACTAATTCAATATATTTTTATTTAAAGCGTCAAAGTGAAGTAAAATTAAAATGAGTGTGAGTCTATAATAATTTGCATGGACATTTGCAGTCAATTTAAATAGATATGATATTTAAATTGACTGCTAATGTCCATGCAAGTTATTATAGAACGGTCACCATTTTATCAAGACGTGTCATAAAACGTTCAATTTATAATTCAAGATACATGATATTATATTACTTGACATTAGTATAATAGTAATAGCTAATCGCCATCAAAGAAAAAGATAAAATATGTTACACTTTTTGTATGGAATACAATTGTAAGGCAACACACACAACACTAATATATTTATTAAACAAGTAATGAGTGGGATTTAAGTAAAAACAATTTTATTTTATGATTTAACTACTAAAATTGATACTTTTCGCATATACAAAAATTTAAATAAGAGACTTATTAAATACTTTTACAGGTGTAAACGATAACCAAGTATGAACTATTACGGTCTGTAATAAAATAAATAAACAAAAAGAATTACGTACAAAGTATTTACTTGTTCGATATAAAGTATCATCCCTACCATCTGGATGAATGGTAATTCGTACGATATGTATTGTTCCTGTTCCTAATATGCTATTTTTGTTCATACACCAGCACTCGATGGAGCCAGCTTACTTCAACGGTATTTCCTAACCGATAAAACATAGGAACGTTCAAAAACAAATTACACATTTTTAAAGACCAGCAGCGCTTCTACACCGCTTAAGATGTTGTGAATGTTTATGGCCGGCGTTGATTGTTTCTGATCGGGTGACACGCTTCATCGTTTGCTTTCTTATCCCATGAAAAAAAATACAACGTTAACTAAAATATATTACAATTCATACCATTCTAAATTTCTAAAAGTTCTAAATCCTATATTATCCGTTTTAATAATTATAGATTATTAAACCGGAATAATAAGAGATAATTTTCACTTAAATTTGTCTTATTTGAATGTGGGGAGGATAAAGTATTGTGTTCCTTGCCAAATTTTTAGTATTTGCAATACTGCTCATGAGTTGATTTACATACCTATATATTGTTTTCAAATGACGTTCGCTTGCTTTTTTATTCTTGCTTTGCTTATGTCAAAGTTAAAAATGAATTCTCTGCAGAATTGTAGTGATACATTTTTATGAGTATTTTGTATTGAAATGTAAATACAAAATGTTAAAGGTACAAATTATTGCTTCATATTACTGATGGACTTTATCTGATAATATTCAAAGTAATAGAATATTCATGCCTTCTGTTTCAGATAATATGGACTTTTTATGTCATTCTAGCGGATCGGCATTTTATTTATACATGTGTAAATGTGTTTTAATACTAGTATTTGCAGTATGATCACAAGTTATCTTAACTGATACTAATTTAATTTATGATAGAAAATGGGAAACCAGAACAGTTGTTGCTGCTATCGCAGTCCATCACCAATAAGGAAAGACATTGTAAAGTTAGAAGAATATCCTCCAGAAGGAGATCTGAGTTCGAACAACATACAACACATCAGTGAAAGAGAACCAGATGATGGGGATATTGATCCTTCTCAAGATCCAATTGCGGGTACAATATTTATGGAACGGTCTAAAGCTTCAATAGAAAATGGTATAACTAGAAAGCGTAGTCAGCACCAAATTGCTGATAATAAATTGAAGAAAAGCAGTTCCTGTTCCACTATTTACTTAGATGATAGTACTGTGTCTCAACCTAATTTAAAAAACACTGTAAAGTGTGTAGCACTGGCTATTTATTATCACATAAAGAATAGAACATCTGAGCGTAGATTAGATATATTTGATGAGAAATTACATCCATTAAGTAAAGAAGGGGTAAGTGATGACTATGATAAATATAATCCTGAGCACAAGCAGATTTACAAGTTTGTACGAACATTGTTTAATGCTGCCCAGTTAACCGCAGAATGTGCTATAATTACTTTGGTATATTTAGAACGACTTCTTATATGTGCTGATCTTGATATTGCTCCTTCTAATTGGAAAAGGATTGTTTTGGGTGCAATATTATTGGCTAGTAAAGTTTGGGATGACCAGGCTGTTTGGAATGTAGATTACTGCCAAATTTTAAAAGACATAACAGTGGAAGATATGAATGAGTTGGAAAGACAGTTCTTGGAAATGTTGCAATTTAATATTAATGTACCATCAAGTGTTTATGCCAAATATTATTTTGATTTGCGTACACTTGCAGAAGCTAATGATCTAGCTTTCCCTAGTGAGCCTCTCAGTAAAGAAAGAGCACAAAAGTTGGAGGCAATGTCAAGAGTGATGGAAGATAAAATAGCTGCTGAAGTTGTAAAAAATGGTATTAAAAAATGGTCCAGCTTAGATAATGTCAACTCAGGTGCTGGGGTGAGGCGAAGTGTGGCTATACTGTCTTAATTTTAAAATCTGTGTCAAACTATAATATCACAAAATATGATAATTTGACAAATTTCAAAATGTATGTAGACTTTTTGCACAAATCTTATGTTGTTTAAGGATTTGGCACATAGCTTTTGTATTTGTGCAGTAAAAAACTTGTAATTTCATATTGACTTGTATAATGATTTATAAAAAGATGTGTATGATGATATATTACTATGTACATGCATTAGCAAAGAAATGCATTTCTTTATGAAAGAGTAAACATAATGTACAAATGCAATTGAGCATTTTGTACTCATCCTGTTTTCTCGTTGATAAAGCTGTTAAGCATTTCTAAATTGTCATTTTAATATTTGCAGGACAAAATCTTAAAAAGGAAAAAAGAAAGACTTGTAAAGTGGTCCAATATTTTTTGTATTATACTAATAATTGTTGTTTTTCTACTTAATTCTACTAAACATTTTAATTTAATCTATACTGGCCCCTATTTTTATATCATTTTAAATCTATAGAAAAACTTTAGTTTGCTTTAAAACTACATAGCTTAGTGTTAAAATTAGAATTTTAGGATATGCATCTGCATTTTGACTGAAAAAGGATCTTGTGATTGTGGTATGAATGTCTTAGTAATAAGAATTTCAGTTTATTATTTATCATTATTGCATTTATAAATACACAGATTATTTGGCTTGTTAATAAAAGGTAAATACTAACCCAGTCAGTTGGCAGGAATTGTAATCTAAGTTATAAGAAACACATTTTTATCTCTGATAATTACTACTCCTTATTATGTTTAAACATATCTCAGTTATCAATATCTTTGTACAAATTTTATATTTATAACATTAAAACTTGACTTTAAGTGAATGTTACAAGAAAATTTCTAAAATTCCTCCAAGTAAAATAGCTGGAGGTACATAAAAATGGCTTATTGTTTTCACTAAATAAATATTAAAATATAAGTATGACTTATGAGCAGGCTATATTTATTATTTTAATGATAAACTCAGTTGTCTCTGGATTTCTATTAATTTACATCCTGTTGTGTATTTTGGACCATTAGCTACATTCACACTTTACACACAGATTAGTGAGACAATCTCAAGGTATGGCTTGCAAAAAAAATCTTAGCTAATTTAATTTTTTAACTGAAAGCAACTAACCAGGCTTCGTCATTTCATCAGTGGTAAACTGAACTAAACAGATTAAACAGACATGACATTCTTGCTGTCGCTATATTAAATCAAGATCCAATACATATTTCAAGACATTTGCACAATAAATATGATGCAAATCCACATTAACTGTTTGGCCATATGCTACACTAAGCATTTGCTTAAACATGGCTTTAGACATTTGAGACAGTGTGTATGAAATTATACCAAATGAATTTTTGATTAAAATCATAAATAAATAACTTTCATAGTTTTAACATGTTATAATAATCAATGTAATTAAGATGTAAATGGGATATATTTTTTTGCGATAGTTTAAAATGTTTATATCCTTTATAGGAATTGATTAAACAATTTAATTATGCAGTTTATGTTATGCATCCAATATATAATGTATCTGTAACATTTTAAGCAAAAATAAACATTTTATATGAGACTTTCAATTTGAGTTTGTTATTACCAAAACTGATTGATTTGAAATAATTGACAAACAAAAAACCTTTGATATATAATTTATTGTTACACTGCAACTTCAACATTCAATACATACAAATAAGATCTTGTGTTAAACTTCCACTTTATATGCTTTTTTTTTTACATCAAAATCTAAAACATTTTTTTAAAATTGTCTATAAATCGGAATAATCTTGGACATCAAGCGATTTTGATTGGACTTTTATGATAGAACTGAATTTTATAAAAGTTTCAATGAACTTTAACTTGTAAGTTATTTGAGGTTTGTGTGATATATGAAAACTTTGTAAATAAAGGATGGATGATAAATGAAGCAGGATGAAATCATAGGCATAGCTCATTAGCCATATAATTTTTGTAATTGACACACTGAAATAAGAATATAATTCTGAATATGTTTGCTATGCTAATGGTTTTAGATCTTTTAAATATGAACTGTAATTCTCAAATATGTCAATGACTTCACTCTTCTTGTTAATTTGTTCATCATATTCAGGACCAACAGCCCAAAGAGTTTCAAGATCATATATTTCTCGAACCTTATCTGAGAATATATGTAGAGCAATATTACCTGAAAAATTAATTTTATTAGTAATTGAAAAATATTTATATACAAATGGCAGTTTTATTGCTAATAGCGATTTCTTACACAAAACCGTAGGATGGACACAATGTAAAAAAGATAATTTGATTCAGGTTGGTGACACATTATCATTATTATAGAAAAGAAAAATATTTAAAAAAAGATAAGCCATAAGGAAATATATAAGTATATGTATACATACACACACAAGTACACGCACGCACGCACGCACGCACGCACGCACGCACGCAAGCACGCACGCACACACACACACGTACGCACACACACACGGTAGCACGCACACACACACGGTAGCACGCACACACACACGGTAGCACGCACACACATTGAGATTCATTGACACAGAGACTTCACTTGTTTCACCTCCAACGTCAAAAAATTCCATAACTAAACAGCCTGCACTGTGAAATGTTGGTCAAAGAATTTGGTATGATGAGCAGGCATTTTTAATATTATGTTTTCAGATGTCCTCAAACACCTTAAATGAGAGTCATTGAGAAATACAAAGCGAGTCTTGAGATAAGAGGGGTAACAAGGGTTAAATAAAATAGAATAAAAAAGAGAGAGTATATGAGCATTCCTGTGAAGGCGAATAAGGAGCCACTTGAGCTTAGCGCGGAAATTCGAAACATGGTCATACTTGTGTAAACCAAATTTAAACCTTAAACAAAAGTTATGAAAGTGCTCAAGTTTGTCAAGTTATACTGCTGTAAAATTAAGATATTAAACCTCAGCATAATCTAGGACAGAAATTAGAAGTGTTTCTGCTAGAGCAGTCTTGGTTGCAATGAGAAGAATATTTCTCTGTCTTCTCAAGGACTCTGCAGAATTGAAAACCTTTCGACTGATTTCTTTAAGTTAAATTTTTTGAGTTTGCTGTCATATAAATATGTCCTAAAAGAAAATATTACTAAACTATCTGTATCCTAATATGCTGGTGTGCTAGCATTATATAAAAATAATTCATCATTGACACCAAAATGTTTCACATAATTTTTTCATACTAGTAATTTACAATTTAAGTTAGCAATTGGCAAGAAATAGTTCAAAACGGAGAAAGGAAGACTTGTTTCAGCCAGCTTGAACCAGTGGAGTAAGTAAATATTAGTTTACAATAATAATATAATAACTTCACCAGTGAAAGTATATCTCCTATGAGGCTGCCATTCCCAAGCCTGTATGAAGGAAAGGGGTTCATCCCAGGGCTGACAACCCCATATGGTAAAAAACCTAATTATGTATTCCCACAATACAAGAAAGTACCAGACTGATCTTATTTAACAACTTTGGTGAAAGAATAAGGATAAAATGAGGATCTATTGGGAAAAAGTCCTGTACATATCTTGGGTTAGTGTGCCAATAAAAGAATATAATAGATATTTGTAAAGTAATATCCGCACATTCCATTGTGGATAGATTTGGGGGCCACCCCATTTCTCTATTTTGTTGCGCAGCAGCATGTTCCTGAGTAATATAACCAATCAGGCTACTAAATTTTTAAAGAAAACTTATGTCCAACAAGGATTTATACAGCTATATAGATGTTACAACTATGATTATAGATTATGCCACACCACAATCTTTCTTTGTGGGTGTTTTATAAAGCAGATACCAGTAGATGGACATTATCTACCTGAAAATAAAACCCATCTGCCTAACAAAAGTAGAAAACACAACAACATCCGTCAATTGTGAGGGAAGCCAATGTCTAGCAGTAGATTCACAGCTGTATTGGTGGTGATGAAACTTAAACATATTAATAGAATTTAATAGCAAAAAAGGCCTAAAAACAATAGGTATTGTTGTTAAACTAAATTAATTAAGACACTTGAATGTTTTTAAAATATCATTTTAATTACAGTGTATAATTTTTTTTTGATTTCATACAAAGTGCAAAAACTTAATTAAATAATTGTATATATAATAATTGTGTATATATATATATATATATATATATATATATATATATATATATATATATATATATATATATATATATATATATGATGTTTAACAAAAATTTTATTTACATACCTAGATCTAATGCCATCCACTCATCAGAGTCTTTGCCTTCTATTCTCGGTATTGGATCTGATTTATAACATTTTTTCTTATAAACTTTGCGAACAAACTCAGCTAAAGCACGAACATGTCTTTTACTTCTACCACTTACAACACAGATGTATGCTACATAATTAATTTCTTTTGGGACAGTTGCTACAAAAATATTTCTTGAGTTCTCTCTTTGAAGTAAATTAACCAGATCTTCAACATCAAAAACACCATTTTTCCCTCCTAAACATATAATTTGAAATTAAAGCAGGTTAAATTAAAATATTATTAAATTGAAATGTATTTTATTTTATGTAATTTTGAGATAAATTACATTCTTCTTATTATTTTTTTACTTTCACCTAAATTTTTAACAAATATTTTTCAATACCTACTGTTTAAATTTATTCCATCAAACTCATCACTGAGTATAGGATATTTCTCTTCAAGTTGTATTTCCTCCGCAGTGTTTTCAATTATTGGAGAGTTTGTTTCAGTTATTACCTGATATTTGCCAGACATAGCTGGAGGTATTGAATTTGATTTTGAGATATTTCTTGGGGTTTCAAAGCAAATCCCAGAGTGAATTTGTCGATGATACTGTTTATAAGAAGCATATCTAGAATTGTTTATTAAACTTCGCGATATTTTATTTTTATTTAATATAGACAAAATAATTTTAATCATTTTATCTGTATTAACAGTTTTATGTAATAATTAAATGTACAATTATTTAGTTCTGTACATAGTTTTGGAATATAAATATTTTCAAGTAATCCTTAAACTTCGTTTATACCGGAATAGTAATGTTAAGTCTTATGCCAAGCCAAATTTTTGTGCAATCCAATCATCCACGGCCAAGTAAGTCAAATAAAATTGATTTTAGTTTGGTCAATTTGGACACTTTCAATGTTTAAATTTATATTGTCTTTTCAATTAGATAAGAATTTAATTTGATATACATGATGTAAAACATAGATATTATAGTGTTGCCAATCTTAAGGAAATTGCAGTGTTTTACGATTGTCCTGCCAGACTACAAATAATTATAAAATTTACGTGCTATTCCCACAAACCACGGCTGTAGCAAATTCTGCGCTAATTAGTTGACTCGTTAACTATTTTTAGAAACAAAGATCAAAAAGAAAATTCAAAAGCTTCAAGCTATTTAAAACTAACTGCTGGTACTGTGATCTCAGATTACCAAAACTTCAATCGGCATTCCATAAGTCTTAAAAGAAGTCGTCCAGATACCCCATACAGCCCGAAAAATTCACAATAAACTAACGACCATTTGCGTGAACACGCCATCAGAACAATCTAGAACGTGATAACGATATCATATTATTTGAATGTTTCCATTTCCTTTATATTCTAATGTGTTGTGACATAAGTAGCAATATTAATACACCAATATCGACAAATGTGATACACTGACGATGCAGGTTGACTCTCATCTATTATACTTTAGAGGACTATTAGATAAATCTAACATTCAATTAAAAGTATCTAAGTGCAAATATCACGTACTATAACACAGTTTAGCACTACAAGGACACGGTCCCCACCGACTATATCTGAGGCAGCTGTAGGTTTTCGCATAATTTATTTTAGCGTGTGGATACCGAGTTGACAGATCTTGTCTTTGTACATATCTCAGCTATAAAAACCTTAAGGTTTTTCTTCAACATTATTTAGTTAAGTTAGCACAATAATATCGAATCAAACAGCAACAGAATTCACTATCGTCGCTATAAAAGCACTATGGCAATTAATTATTACGTTTGAAATTTATAAGTTTGTTGCGAGAAATATAAACCTATCTACACTTCTCCATGCCACCAAAACAGATACTTATCGATAATTAACACTAGATTGCCCAAGAAGTCATTTAGACTGTTTTTTAAATTTATTTAGAAAAAATCTTTATTTATACTGATACAAATGCTTAGTACTTTGAAACAGCTATTAACACATAATTGTATACAAAGACACAAAATTCTAAGAAATTCTAAGAATGTTTTTTCAATAAACACACAGTCAACGTGACTTTCTGGGCAATCTAGTGTTAATTACGGAATAACCTATTGGAGAATTTATTTGCAGTGACAAAAAATATATATATACATACATTTGCAATTCGTTGCGATTTTTAAGAAATCTTAATTAATGTATTACAAAATCAAATTAAAATTGTCTTTTTGTTTTTATTTTAAGAAAATCCTAAATCAAAAAAATAAACTATGTCAACGCTATCATAATATTGAGTCAACTAGTTTTATCTAATCAGCTATTATCATTGGGTGGGAAACATTGCATTGTCCGCTTTTCTTTAGAATTTTTGCTCATTCAAACTTCTGAATCATTTCAATTTTGAAATTCTGTTGCTTATTAACATTTTAAAACAAATATATTAAGAATATGAATTTAGAATATTAATTCTGAAAAGAAAACAATTTTTGTATTATACTTGCATTTAATAAATTAAGCGTATTTTTGCAATTATGATAAAGTGTAGTGTATGTAAAGATGGTAGTTTGTGAATTAGACAAAGAAGTTTCAGGAGAGCTTCTCGGATGGAAGATACCAGCATGGCAGGCTCTGCTTTTGCACCGAGTGCTGCCCTCCTGTGGTGGACTGATTATTTATATGACCGTCGTGTGTTTTGATATTGCACTAATCTATGAACATTTTCGCAATAATGATAAAGCGTAAGATTTTTCATTTTTGTTAAAAAAAACATTTTAAAATTAAAAATAAAAAGTAACATATATATGTAGTTATCCTATATAAACAATTTTGTTATTGCTTTCTATATAAGGTAGATAATCATCATCAATGCAGTCCTTATAGTCCAGTGCTAGACATTGGCTACCTTCACAAAAAGGGTTGGTGCTGGAACCCGGAATGAAATGCAGTGGCTCTATTCTATGTCGGCAACGATATACGCCCATTGTTTCCTACTTAGCCATTTTTTCCCCAATTTTTATCCAAATGAGAATCTTGATCAAAATCAGATATTAACTTTGTTTTAATTTATCATCAATTTTGAAAGTTTCTACAAATACTCTATCTATACAACCATTGTAAAATAAATGTACAAAATATTTATTTCTCTAATACTACGAAATATATCGGTAAAATAAATAATAATAAGAATCAAGAAAATAGAAATATTTCTTTTTATAATCATTTTATTTTTATTTTCTACCTTCCTATGTACAACTTTTTAAAGAAAACAATAATTTAATTCCGTCGTGCATTTTCTTTCTAACATAAAAATATGTCTGATAATTATAAATATCGAACAATGATAATAGTACTACTTTGTTTTAGTGTTACAACTGCATACAAATCTTTTGCTACTTTGTTGTCGTAATAAATAAAAAAAAATCTATTTTCAGACTTGCAGTGTTCTGTATAATACTAATGGTTCTCCCAGCAATACTAACTCTGGTGTTCACTTTAGCATCGCCGCCGCCGGGACTGCAAACAGAACTATCCACATATTCAATAACGATTGAGAAAACTGATATCAAGTGGATAGTGACACAAATTGTTAACGCGATATTTTTTCCTATTGCTGCGATTGGCCGGTGGGTATGATATCATTGATTATTTAAAGCTTACCAGTTAATCGATGGGAAATCTTCACTCAAGTTCGTATTTTCCCGATTTACTAAGCCGAACAGCCAGACTGTCCATAGTACTGTTTTGGGCCAGAATTCACTGCCTGCCTGTGATTATTTATTACATTTTTTTATGGGATAGAAAAAAATCTTAGAATTGATCGCGGATGTCGCTTTGTTCAGTGGTTACATCATAACTCTGAGTCCAGGGGTCTATGTTCATATCCCGCCTGAAACTGAAAATTGTTTTAAATTCAAAAACTGTTAAACATAAAAAAAAGGTATTATGTGCATTTCCATGTAACTGTCTCGAAAATAAAATCGTTCCATCAGAGTCACAAGGATTCGGTCGAATGGGTACCTTCTGTATATACGTACAAACTGAAGTCACTTATTGTATACTGCGTCGTTGAAACTTTTCAGAGGAGATCGCACTCAAATCGGTTACGATAGCAATATCGTAGAGAGATCTTCTCATTTTGAGAATATTTTCGAAAATTGCTTGAAGACTAACAACTTCAAATTGTTTATACGTGAATGGTCCATGGAGTTTGATTGGCGTTGCATGGAGAAAAATGGTGTACGTCGCGATTAATGTTTTATTCGTAAAGGACTGGTAAAATTCTTATACAATAAGTAGTTTTCACCAATGCCATATTTCCCCTTAAGAAACCTTCACATTAGGGTTGCCTGCTCACATAAGAGTAAGCTTCGATTTAAGCCATTTAGTTCAAAGAAGAAGAAATAGATGGCGCTGTTACAAATAGTAACAAATGGAGCCCATTTGTAGAACTAATTTGTATACCTTCCAGCACTCTGATGTAAAATTTTTGAGTGTTATTAATCTCATCTAATAATATTTTATGATGTTGGATTCCGGGTGTGCATCTCAGAAAGACGATATGGACATATGCAGTGTTTATAATATTACCAAATGCCGTTTAAAATGCGATCTTTACGTTACAGATATTGTTTTTTAATATTCTGGTGGATGGAAAGTGTATTTGCATCCTACGCTGATGATAAAGAACGAACTAAAGAAGCTTTGTCGCTGGCACGTGCGGGGTCACCCATGGAGCTCTATTTGTTTCTGCAGGCGTTCATACATTCAGCGCCCCACGCAATCGTTAATATCTTAGACCTTATGGCGCGTTTCTCTGATCCAGTCTACGAAAAATGTAAATATATTTCAAAAATCGTTTTCAAATTAATTTTGATTGTTTGATTAATTTATGTGATAAAGAGGGTTGCAGAGAATTTTTTTCATTTTAAACGATTTTTATCAAAGTATAAAAACATTATACTTTGATAATAATCGGTCAAAATGACAAAAAATCTCTGCAACTCTGTTTACCACATAAAATTAGTTATTATATATAATAATAAAAACTAGTTAGTATAAAATTATTTAACGACCTAAATGGCTCAGTACCAAAGTTACCGCTTTCAGAGTCAATAATGGTGGGTTCAATTCCCATATTAGAATAAATATATGTATAACCTACAAATACTTATAATAAGTCTAGATGGCTGATCCGCGTTAGACAAGCTTGTTTAGTTTATGTCCCCATTACTTTAGATATCGGGACACCTATGCTTATAGTGGGAGGTATATGAAAAAAAAAACCAACTTTAATTTGATAAAATATAGTAATGTCTATGCGCATATTGGTATAGAGAATTTATTTTATACTATAAATAACTAATTATTATATAACATTTCGATACTTATTTTTGTTATAGTTTCTGTTCAAACGGTGAGTATAATTGCGTCGTCATTACGAATGGCTTGTACAGCTACTTTATATAGAAGATTTGAAAGAGAGAAGATATGTGGCCGAAAATATCCATGGGTTAATGCGACCGAAGTAAAAGATAACGTTTATGAAGAAAATACTGTAAAAATTAATGAAGATAACGAGAAGGAAAATATTTACGAACCAATTAAGAGACAACATAGTATATCAAACAAGTCTAATGATAGTAGACACCAAATAAATAGTGATTTAATTCAATTCTCTCCGAGGAATTCTGAGAAGACGTCTTTGTTTTACGAAGATAGCGCATTTGACTCAGACACTAGTTCGGATTATATGGCTCCAATGACACTTCATAACGAAAATGTTGAAAGTGACGAAGAATACGTTAAACCAATATCTATAATAGACAGAGTTGCTCCTCGGAGACAGAACACAGAGTTTGTAATAGAAGAAGTCGATGTTCCCCCACCACCAGTTTTGTATGCACCACGACCTGGTTCCTTAGCACTATGGGCCGAAAAAATAGTGGAAAACGCAGAATCTATTCCTGCATGGCTCTCCGCTCCACCTAGACGAAAGCACTGGGAGGTTATTCAAGAAGAACCCGATCTTCCTCGACGTGTTCCCCGATCATTTACACGAGGTCTTGAACCTCAAGACGCAACTGCAGGTCTAGTCCAGTTTTTAGGCTGGTATTCGTTTTTTGTATCACGATTGCTCTCTTTAGCTTCATTTATAAACTTTTTTCCATTTGTTGCAATAATTATTCTCTTCTCTCACTACCAAGTGATGCTGCTTTTTCTCATAGTGCCGCAAGCGAGTACGACCAAGAGAGCATTTTACATTTTCCTTGCTTTCATATATTTGTTTTGCCTGATGGAATTCAAGATACGGTTCCGACATGTTCGTGTCTGGCATGTCTTTTGGATTATAGTATGTACCATAGAGAATGTATTATTTATTGCACTGTGGGCAAGTATCGATAATAATTTGTCCAGTTGGTGGAGAAAATTTATTGTTTTAGTATCATTAGGTAGTATGGTATTGAGCTATATGTGCCTTCTTGTTTATTTTGTTTTATTGAAGCCCAGAGAAACAATTGTATATTTAAGTAATAACAAGGCAAGTGATTGATTTAATTGATAATAACACAACGCCGAAAAGATTCCATAATAAATGATAACTTTTATATTAGTGTATATGTTAAAATTTAACATTCATCTTTTTGTAAATATTTTTTTTATGTTTAGTTTTAATATCAAGCTGTTAGTGGTGTTAGTAACTAGAAGAGTTTGTTTCATGCATGTAGACAACAAACATATTTTCTTTACCAACAACATTCAGTTAATCTACAATTTTAATACAGTATATTATCATATTACCCAACAAAGTTTCTTTTATTTGGTTCTAGTTATCAAAAATTATTAAAATCATAGAATGATGACAGTAAACAAAAAAATATCTACCATACATATACATATGTTACTATTCTTTCCTTCTTTCATTACTTTCTTTATTTGTTTTCGTATTTCGTAAAAAAAGTTAAATAAATAACTTATTCTTTCCATGAATGTTTTCATTTAACGCACCTTTTTTTCAACGGAAGTAGATGATAAAATTTAGATAAAAAACGGCTTCTTCTGCCACTGACTGTCTTTTGACCATCTGGATTGCCTTACTTATACCCCATTCTCCTTAACTCTGTACTGACATTTCATAGGAGGTGTGTGGCGTAACACACCTGTAACGATAAACAATGTACTTTGTGTCCGACACTTCAAAGAAAATGCTGTTCTACAACTGTGATTTAAGTTTTCCGTTTACTTTTTAGTATAGTATTTTGGACTTTTTTAACCATACGTATTACGTCGCTAAAAGGAAAATGTAATGTCTTGTTACAATTCCTTCTTCCAACACAAACTTTATATGAAACAAAATAATTAGTACAAATTATTCTTAGAAACTTATTTATCTTGACAAAGGAAAATATTGTATAAAATGCAATATTTTCCTTTGCATAAAATGGAATTCAAAATAAATTCTCATTTTTTTATATAATTATAAATATATGTTTTTTAGATTAGCAAAGCTATAGCACTGGAACTCTTGGTTATCGTCCTCGTTCATGAATTGAATCGGATCGATTCTATGTTCGGAAATGCATGGTGCATTTGACTGAATTAGATTGTTAGTGCTTGTAATTATGAAATAGGACTTATAACAATTTGCGCTAGCGATTATATTATTTCATACTTTGTGCTTTTATGTAATTTATATTGTACATGAAAATAAAACACTTCCCTCGCTATTAAATATAGTATTTGTTTTAAATTGTCCTTTAACCCTAAGAAAGATTGTTACTTCAGACAGGGTGCATAAACAGAGTGCACCTTCTTACAGTTTTTAAAATTTATTTGCATTTTACGTGACTTATAAACATGTAGATACAATCTTTTGATTAAATGTATGTCTTGAAAAATTTATGTTTTTGTATAACGTTATTTTATCTATAGTAAATTTTCATTAAATTAAGAATACTCAAAACTCTGGGATGTGATGTGAAAAAAGTGCAATACGAATGTTTTTTGGAGTACCTGTGACGTTCTTAACTTCTAAATTTAAAAATTCTTATTTTGTTACAACTGCCGAATAACAAAATAGCGTAAAAGAAATATCTGTGGGCTTTACTAATATGCATGAATCAAGCCAGTGACTTCGCTTCGAATGTAAAGAATCTTATCGCTACGCTAATTGTACTGTGCGTATTTGTCTGTGACTAGGAAATATCAGTTTCCTCTTAAGTTTATTATTTTTCACGATAATAATAATCAAAATAACGCTTTTCAATTTTTTATTTGACGCCAATAATCTCATTATACGACATTATTCCTGATTTTGAGAATACGTTCAAGAGAAAATTTAATGAATAACGATTAATACAACCGTTTCTCCAGAAATGGGGAGACCAGTGCCCAGCAGTGGGATATTATGAGCTGAAAAAAGAATTAAGAATATGCTCATAGACTAGTCGCAGAATAATCTAGTTTATAGAATAATAATCCGTACATGAATTTAATTAATTTATCGCACAAGCTTCGAGCGAAAACATATACTGCAAAATGCAGTTGAAATTTAATACCAGCTTTTTTCATTTATACTTTATAAGGACTTTAATATGTATGTTTTGAGTCATATAAGGTCAGTTAGCTTGGAATGTAAAGCAATACGTATCCAAAAGCGTATTACTATTCAGTTTGAGATATAATTAATTTAATAAAACATTTTCCAATATTTTTTTTAATTAAATATTATTTTAATATGCATTATATTATACACCAATAAAAAACTACAGTAGTGAATACTAGTGTGTAGTAGTGTAGGGTAGTTTCCGAAATCAGACGACAGAATGTTGGATTAATACAACCCACACAACCTCCACAAGGTGTCTTACGTTTAAAAAAATGCATAAGACTATTTTACTTAATTACCAAAAAACATGTCGCAACATACAATAACAATCAAATTGCAGCAATATTGGTATTGTCGCGTATTGTTTTCCTGTGTGATATATTTATAATCATATAATTATTTCTTTGATAATTTTCTTTTATTATTTATAGTACTATTGTAATATAAATCATCTAAATTTAACTGAAATAGTGATGTTTTTGTTAAGAAAATTAACTCATAATTACAATATAAGTCATTTGTGTAGCTTAAGAAGTTGCCATATATATAAAAAAAAATACGCGCAAATATATATTATTTTGAGCAGGTGATTGGTGGATGGGTGCCTGGAATGTCAATCACGTAAAGACGTAGGTTGGAGGTGATCTTTTCTCGTTTCTCTGTTAAAAATTATAAAAACTAATCGCTGCGTTGGAATGTTTCTATAGTAATTATTCATTGAAAAATTAAAATTATACTATAGTAACATTTTTTATCAGGCTGGTAGTATCGTGGATGTATTTTTTCTCTAGTATTCTATGCCAAGACTACTATTAATGCATCACATAAATGATATATCTATTCATGTTATTGTTGAAGAACGCTATGATAGAAAGCAGGAAACGCCAATTACGAAATGACCTATAAAGGGTGATTGCTAGTTGCAACCTTATGATTCTTCGCTTCGTAATTTAATTTAAACTATATATTATAACATATTTCACATAAATTAGTAAAGACTTAAAATAATAATTATGTGTTGTTTTTATTTTAAAGAAATGTCTTAAAAATGTACTTCATTTTGATCGCAAAATAAAATGCAAAGTACATTTAATATAATTAGGAGTTCATGGATGCGATCAGCCAATCTGAGATCGAGACATGCGCACGCGGCACTTTGATGATTATTTTTTGTTAATTCACCGTGCCCCGTGTCGATGGAAGCCCGGAGATGAGTGTGGCCGCACCGCCGGTAATTACGTTGCCCGAACAAGAAACTGCATTATAAAATGCTATCCTTTACACTGCTGGCTGTAGATTACATCACTACGACAAAATGTGAGGTATGTCTGTCCGGGATCATTAAGCTAATGACCATTCCCAGCTGTTTTCCCGTGAATTCGTAGTATGAATTCGTAATTAGTAGTTGTAGTTCTTAGCTTTCAATGAGATATCTGCAATAGACTAAATCGTCAGTGATTAATGGAGTCAGGCGTTACTTTGCGGAAATTCATTACGATGTGGACAGTTAAAACTTTTACTTAGCTAAGATCCGCGACAAGCAAACAACAATAGAAAATTAATAATGTATGTTTTCCTACTGGATGAAGTGGATTTACAGGGAACTTAAGCTAAATCTTACCGAAAAACTGCCGTCAGGTACTCTCCACCTAACAACCACCATACACAACACCAAACACACACTACCATTTTTTCCATCTTGCCATCGACACGTGTTTCGTCTCAACACTAGGCATCATCAGGAAGACTCTACGGAAGACAACCGTTAAGTCACTTAACGGAAAACACACATTATTAATTTCCTTTTGTTGTTTGCTTGTCGCGGATCTTAGCTAAGTAAAAGTTTTAACTGTCCACATAAAGCGTCAGTTTCAAATTTGTTAAGACGCAGTCTCCATACCAGCACTCGTCTGCTCTAATAGTTGTCGGTTCTCCGACAAACGTTAAATACCCATAGTTTATTAATTCGGACAAATACGTCGTTGACTTTGGTGGGGTTAGATGGCGCGGCGCGTCTTGGGGAAGGCGTATATGTCCAGTAGTGGGCTGCCGCAGACTCTTGATGATGATAATGATAAAAAGAATAAATAATATGTAAATAAATAAAAAAAGAAAGAGTCTATGTTTAAGATTTAATTATCGACTTCTTTACTTATTTTGATGAGGTCTTGTAGGCTACGTTTTATACATAATTTAGGTGACAATAGTCTACCTTTAGGCATAAGACGTAATGTCGAGGATTCAATTCTACTTACCATTTAATCACTGACGTGAACCATTTTTGATCACATAACTTGAAGCTTAGTTATGTCACAGTAACTAACAAAAATTCAAGTAATGTTAACAGCATTGCTAGTCTCTTTGTAATGAATAAATTTTTTTAACTTTTTTCGAAAACCATTAGGGAAGGAAAGCAATATTCTACTTTTTAATACCAATTATGTTTAGGAAGTAATGTATATTTATTGTCGTCTACAGAGGGAAAAGATATTATTTATATAAAGAATAACTACGTATTTCTTACAACGGAAATAAAAGTATGAAATTAGAAAGGTCATTGATCCCATGTAATATACTTACTCCTTACGCATATCTGTTGCATACTACAGCCTATATCGTACATATTTTGTTATTTTAAAATGTTTAGTCTACTTTTAAAAAATTAAATTGCCTTAACATTTGTTCTTAATTTTCTTGAATTAAAATCAATATCGTATACTCGTACAATTTTCGTTTATATTTTGTCATTTCACTCATTCAATTTCAATTGATTGATCTGCGGCATTACAACTCAATATAATTTACATTCATATCAATCAATCCATTTTCCGTAAAGAGCTATCTTTTCTTAAATGGGTTAAAAGCTTTATTTACACACGTAGGTATGAATTGGGGCACAGTAATAGCAGTTAAGTGCACTACTGATAATACTTGTTGGAATTTTTCCTTTAATAGGTGAAAGGTATTGAACTTGGAAAACAGTAAGTAAGTAATCTCAATCAATAAAGTAAAAGTAACCTAATCTAATGGCTGATTTCATAGTTTTGATATTGGATGAGGCTGTTAACTATGACAAAGTCAAACTATGACACACCTATGGTGCCATGTCACTTACATCCTAATATCTGTATGGGTGGGTAAACTAATAATGGCAGGTAGCATAAACGCCATCAGTATGACTATTAAGTCAATATTCGTATTAACAATATAAAGTGGAAAAAAAATAATAGCTACTTACCGATTGGTGAAAAAACCAGCCGTATTCTTTAAAAAATTAGGGTAAACAGAAAAAAAATGAAAGTACTTTCGCTTAAAGTTCATGAATATAAATTATATGTTACTTACATATAATTTATATTCATGAACTTTATATTAATTTGAACACGCGGTCTTATAGTGGTTGAAATTCGAACTTAATTCTTTTTTTTACACTTTCTGCACTCCTTGTCCATACTTTAACTATGCACACATTCCTCCGTGTGGGCAACGTGCTTGAAAAAAAAAACACAAATCTTTTATTTTACATATTAAAATATAGATATTACGTTACAATCACCGAGTGAATAAGCTTGCAACAAATGTAAGTATAAATTAGATATTGGTGCACTTGAGGCAAGCCGGGCCAAGGCCCTCGCGTCCGACGCTCGTAATCCGACACCTCTTGTACTCAATCTTCTCTACTAATTTGCGGGCCCCCACAACTTAGGGCTGCCCCCTAGTAAGATTATTAAATACGAGAAATACGAGTAAGATTTCTTATATTAACCTAATCTATTGCATTCAATAGAAGATATACACACTATATGAGATATATAACTTGTACACATAATCTATAATTTTACACAAAGTTATTTTACATAATTATCTAATAGTTAGCAACCGTTCTTTTCTATATTTGGAAGGCAAATGAGTTAGTGTGTCGCCTGATGGGAAAAATCAACGTCGCCCATAGATACACATTTGCAATACCATAGGTATTGCAAAAGCATTTCCAGTCTTTGAAAATACAGTGCGCAGGTCGGCTAAATCAGTCACGAAATCGTACTGTATTGTTTGTTTACATGTGTTAGTTGTCTCCTATATTAATGGTTATCATTTCTATGATAGTTTTGCTTAGTCCAATGATACTTTAGTTTAATTAGGTTGTGTCAGTAATCGCCACGTCGAGTGACTATTATTGATTATTCTGTGATCGTTCTTTATTGCTTTTCCTTTAATCTATTGTACTTATTTATAACTATTTTCACAAAAAAGTTCGACGCTGACTACTTGGAGTGATGGAATTTTTTGTCACTGTTACTGTTTCATTTGTTTGTGCCTTTTATCATTTGTAAATGGAAAGTTAGACTTGTTTTCTACTTATTGGACTTTTAAAAAATCCGTATTCCTAAACATATGACTTATCTGTTGATATAAAAAAAGTTAAAGTTTAACGGATATTGATTAAATGGAGGAATGATATTTTATAGAAAAGAAAAAGACATTTTATCATTAAAGTTGTCAGACATTTTATTAACTTATCAGAATGAGAGATCTCGATGAGGAACTGTGAATATGATTGCATACAGTGGCCGGACAAGATCGTTAGTGGAGCGTAGATATCGCGTGTTGATAGCCCTGACGAGCTCCATCTCACGAGTAAAGAAGCGGAACCTTACAACGGGCTGCCTTGTGCCAGCCCGGCGATAAATCGAATTTCGCCAGGGACAGCGTCGATGTCCGGCGAGACGAACGCTGGAGATACAAAGTTGATACGCACCGGACTTGATCGGGGTAATCTACTGCTATAACAATAAGTTAAGTTCCATCGATCATAGTTTTCTTTTGTTTTCTTTGATGGTAATTAATTAAAACAATTATGCCAGTGTCAAGTAAAATAGAATGATATCAAATCTCTTGAAATATCTAGTTAGCTGGTCACGTTATGTCTTGATAAAATGGTGGCTATTTTACCAAAACCTTCTATGGACTTTTTCAGTCAACCAAAAATTCAAGATACATACATTTATTTCATATCACTTCACTTATACGCGTATAATACGCCGCTACAATTAAACATATATCTGATAATAATATAAGATTATAAAAATGAAATAAAAACAACGTCACTGATGTAAGTTAGCGGGAAAAGACACGACCATACATAACCTTCGTAGATATAAATCTAATCATGATTTATATCTACGAAGAAATGATTGTATATTATATATCTCTATTACAAATAAAAATAAACAGTATGTTTTTTTAATGTAGTGCCAATATAATAAAACAATTTACTCTCATTATAATTATAAAACAAATAAAACAATATCACCAAAAATAAGTCATTATGAAAACGAAAGAAGTTTTAAAACAATCATTGATTTCAAATCTAATAATTAAAAAAATGATTCAACATAAATTCATTTTAAATAGTTACTACTTCTAAGTAGCTAGTGTACATAAAACAAAAATGTTATAATTACCTTCCCGGTTTTTAAACCATTTATTAACAAAAATTTTATATATTATTCTACTCGTATACTTTAAAGGGGTATGATTTTTTCCCAGGATCCCTAAAACATTTTTGAGTTTAAAAAGGCGTGAATTATTTTTCATAAAGTATAATTCTAGTTATAAGTTTACCAACAAAAGTAAATACAATGAAAATATTATACGTATCAATGAAAAATGTTGTTTGAAGTCTTTATAATTTCTTAAACATTTAAGTTGTGTGAAAAACCATCTGTAAAGTAATCGAATACTTCAATAGAAAATATTGAAAACAGCACTAAAGATATTTTTAGGTAATAATAAAATTGAAACTTGACAATTGTTTATACGAACAAAGTTCAAGAATGGTAATCAATAAACATCTATAGGGCATGCAGAGACAATACATGTGCCGGTTGATAAGAGGTATCTCCAGGCCAACCATCCCTGATGTGTTCTGAGTGCATCCATTTCTCCGCAACGCAACTCCCTATTGATAACGTAATGACTTTCTACATTGACTCACACTCGTCTCGGAAATATGTAAACAACTGTATACGAATAAATATGTATATAGTAATTCAAGTTCTATGAACTGAGACAACACGATACTAAGTTTATGTCACGAATTATCTGGAATGAAATTTGTAATAACGAACGTTTTCCGGCGACCTGTTTGCGACAATGCCGTATTAAAAGTTGAATTCATGTAACACCTTAACGTACCGCGAATATGATTCTAAGATGTAATATCAAAGCTTCACCACAATATGGGGTTGAAATCAGTCACAAAATGGGGATGAGTTGGAAGAGGTGCTTGGAGCTATCAAACCACAAGAACTATAAAATTTTTTTCGTTAATTCGCGATGTATCACCCTCTGAAAAGCAAATAAAATAAATAAAAACACTTTTGTATAAGATTGAATACGAAGCGATAATAATCTGCTTCCGCCGTAGTGAGAGAAATCAGGAATCTACTTCCCACACGCTCGCGATATGCCCAGCGTAGATACTGGAGGAGTGGAACCTATTCCATCTGGAGTCAAATCCCTCTACCAGCATTTACGTGAACGATGCTGAGCGAAGTACAGCGTAGAGGACCGTAGTCTTTTTAAAAGACCGCAGTAGACTAGAAAGCAGCTGAAACGATGGTAAGGTCATCCTTTCATAAATGATGTTTCCTTCCAGTACAGAATTAGGAATTTGGGCGCTCAGCGCTCGTTAGAGAACGTTGAAGAGGAATATGACTCGAAGTTGCCTTAAGACCATTCGTCTTGATGTAGGTATATAGTATGGCGATTTTGCTCGTTAAGATCTGTTTTAAACAAGGGTCTGAAGTCAGACTATGAAAGTTACTCTAAAGATTTTTTTATAATTATAAGCATACTAAATTAGTGAAAGTTTACCATATTATTAGATAAAATATAATATATAATAATGTATTAATACATATAATATATATTAATCAAAATACGCGTGTTATATAAACTCGTGAAAATTATGTTAAAAATATGATAGGAAGACATAACATACCTATGCAGATTCCTGTAAAACTGTTGGAGACAAATGATAAAATAAATCCTGAAAAAAGATAAGCACTGAGTAACTTGAGTGTACTTAGTAAGTAGGTAGCCTCACATACTGATTCAAACATTAGTATTGACTAACATCGACCCATTCACTAATTACTTTGCTAAGTCATTCGACATGATCCTAATGTAATGGTTGCTTAAGATAATATAGATTCTAAGTAATCTGTATCATTAAAATGAATGTGGGAATTGATATTTATTATGGATCAACCAGCTCAGTGGGGTCGGCGATTAATTAAAGGTCTTTGAGCGATGAACTAATTAATATCAACATCGAATTATTGTTACGTTAAAATAAATGTAAACCTCAAATCATAAATGGGTACAAGTATTACTTTAAAATAAATAGCGTGTTAAACTAAAAAAAAAGGGAAATTTTCACTTGAAAATCAGCGTTATTATTCACATCCAGCACATATAACTTGATATTTACACTACGATTGCCAAAGCTGCTTACATCGATTGATGATTCCTAAGAAAATTGACCAATTCATTTTACCTAATGTGAAAAAATAAATAGTTCGTTTCAGCTCCTAAACAATTTTTTCGTTTAGAATCTAATTCAATAAAGAAAACACCAGCACAGCTATGTCTATGGCTCTTTAAGTGATTTAAAGCTTGGCGAACACGGATCGTTAATGTTCATATTTTAGCACCACAATTAAATATAAGCAGGACTAACGGTTTAAAAGGGACTTACACAAATTACAACTATGATTTCGAACACTAGTTGCGATAAATAAAAAGTTTCAACATGGGGATGAGAAATGTGAGTCCTGGTCTTAGAAGTCAAGTATTGTAACCACTGCCTAAGCGAAGAAAGTAATAAAATCATAAAATACTTACTAAAATAATGCGTCACTAAAAGGACTATTATTTTATATTTTATTACAAATTTATATTTTTCATAAATTTAATTTCTATTCGAAAATCATCTGCGGATATCCCAAGAGAATAAAATACAATATTTTCTAGGGATTTCTGAGCCTTGTGTATATAAACTGTAACTTCCACATCTTCCGTTCCAGAGTGGTCGGTAGTTTTTGTTTCTTAATTCCATCCTGTATAGTAAAACATCCTGGATACGACTGTTTATTGTAATGTGTAGTCTTTCCCTGACGTGTACTAACAAACATTCAAAATATGGTATGCATATCCATAATATTAAGAATTTTTAAATTCCAAGTCAAGTTTACAGTCACTTAAAATTGTATTACATTTTATTTATTGTGCTTTGTTGATAGAAGTAGATGTAGATTTTCGTTTAAGTTTTATTGAATGTGAAAGAATTTAGTTCAAAATTTTGGTGGACTTTTTTATACCCAATAGCTTTAGGCAATCCACTGCTAGACAAAGGCATCTCTCAAGATGCTATCGAACCCAATCTTTTAACTCATCCAGTTGCAAGCCGTCGTACGTAGATTATTGCTCCATCTAGCCAGGGGACATCCCACACTACGTTGCCAAGACGTGGTCGCCAGCCGGAAATCGAATTTAATCGGACTTTTCTACATGCGTCTGTAATTATTAATATTTTATTATTTAATATATAGTATAGTATATAAAATACTTTTGAAAGCATGTGATTTGCAATTTTTCATATAAATAAAACTAGAGGAGAATTAATTTAGACATCGATATCTTGAATAAAGCTCTCCTGTTTTAAATTTTAATTATAACTCAGCTTGATTTGATCAGTAGTGAAATTACAATACAAATTTATTTGCATCCTACAAATTATAATCCAACTTGGGAACACAGAGGGAAATATCTTCATGGAAATGTGACACTGTATTACGTAAAACATTGTTTTACACAACTATTAGCTATATTTACAAAGTAGGTAATACGCCAAATAAACTTAACGACTTTCGCAAAGTTGTAAACACTGGCTACTAATTGTGGTTTCTCGTATATGAAAGTTGTCATATTACGATATTATCTTTTTTTTTATGAAAGTGATAAGTAAATCAGCTGGTCACCTGATTGCAAGCAACCATCGCTTCATATGAACATTTGCAGTCGTAAGGGCACTACAGATACGGATGGAAAATACTTATTTACTTTGGGGTTAGGATATAAATAATGGGAGGAGAAGGAGGAATTAAAGGAAGTGTCAAAATAGAATAAATGCAAGGGAAAGAAAACGTACAAAGAGAGAAAACACTATTTAAGTCGTTGCACCGAATGAAAAAACCGTAAGAGATCTTTCAGAACCCTTACCGTAATGAACAGTTTAACAACAAACACTAAGAACAGCAAATGCTAGTTTGCGAATTTTAAGGAAAACTTCGTGTGTGGTCGCTTGGCTGATTAATTTACCACCATTATAACATTGTAATGTTACCCCGCGTAAGGAGCGATGTATGTATCTCTAAGTGTCGCCACTTGCGTCATAGTTCCAAAACAAAGAGCACAATTCGACATTTGCAGCACTATATTATTAAAACTGCGTGAAATGTCCAACTCAAGTACATATGTAGGTGCTAGTTGACATACAAAATAGATTTTGGACAACACAGTCTATTGGGAGGGAGGAATTATACTTCACAATTAATAGTTATATGTACATATATAACTCTACTTATAATATTGAACTACCTGCAGTATTTAAGTAGGTAATTATTTCCGTGTATTTTATTTAAAATCACAAAATTTATCACAAAATATCTAATCCTGGATTAGCTAAAAGTGTAACTAGAGCGACTTCAGATAAAAAGTGGCTATATAATTTAAACGCATATTTTTTTTTGGTTTCTAATGGTTTTCTTTCCTTTTTTTGATGGTAATTAATTATAACTATTATGCTAGTGCCAAGTAAAATACAATAATACCAAATCTTTTGAAATGTAACTAATCAGCTCGTCACATTACGTCATGAAGAAATGGTGGCTATTTTACCAAAACCTTATATGGACTTTTTCAGTCAACTTTAAAAAAGTCACGATACACGCATATATTTCATATTACTTCAGGTATACATACGCCTTAATCGAATTATATTGTATAATACGGCACCACAACTAAACAATTTAACTGACAATAATATACGATTATGAATATGAAATAAAAACACAACGTCACTGATGTAAATTGGCGAGAAAAGTCCTTTCTAATGTTAAGAAGTTAAAAATCTTTAGGGTAGCAACCAACATTATAGAAGATAACGTCAAAAAATCATTCTCAATCATTCAATATTTGTTTGAAATCTAATGGAAGTATGAATTTTTTTTCTTTGTTTTTTATCATCCTAATGGTAATTTATCACCAAATATTAAATTATCTTTTTAAATATACACAAATAAAATAATAATACATTAGAAATAGGGTTTGAAGATTGAAAATGTCGTAATGAAGAAATGTGTAAAAAACCTACTTATTTTTTGACTCTCCTATTAAATGTCTCAACTTCCTTACTTGGTTTTAAATTTGCGCAACTGATATCTGACAATGAACATTTGTCTGTAAGGCAGTAACATGTGGTCCTTATTACCGGTAATCTTTTCCACGTCGTGCTGATGTATGTACTCCAATATGATTTCCAATTAAAGCTAGTCCACGATCATTATATTCGCGTCACGACGCATGTAGGTGGCTATATAAATATTTTATGAGAGCTTGAGAAAGCGCTGTCAGCTAGCCAATGATTTGATACTATGTGGCCATTAGTATTTACAAAAACAGTTATAGTAAAAAGTTGTTTTTATTGAATCAATTAGTGATCTCATGATTGCGTCATAAAAAGTGTAAATCTCTAGTTACTATAATATTATCGTAAATCGCTGTTTATTTACTGGTACTGATACAGTGAAAATATCGATTAATAGAGTGGATAAATTACATTCGAAAATTTAAACCCTCAATCTTCATGAAATGAGGCCTTGAAGAGGTCCCGTGCCCAGCTGTGGGTTATAAACATTTTTTTCTTTTTTTTATGGGATAGGAAGGTAAACGAGCAGGCGTGTCACCTGATGGAAAGCAATCAACGCCGCCCATAGACATCCGCAGCGCCATAGGCAGTGCGGAACCGTTGCCGACCTTTAAGGAAAGTGACATTATGGAAATGCGAGGGGGAGGGTGTTGGGCCTCCGAAAATCAGGCCGCTCACCGTACGAAGCGCTCACTCAGACGCCGGTTTTCTGCGGAAGAGTGGTACTTCCCCGGGCGAGCCGGCCCATTCATGCTACAGCCCTAATATGCCATTTTTGACAAAGTATTCGACTGCAGCGTGGGTCTATCACTAATAAAACATACATACTTATGAGCTGTGAAAAATATTGTTAATTTGAATTTTTTTATTAATACCCCTGTGAGTAACTTTTAGGAACATGTCTGTGTCATATAAAATTCATTATTTTTCATTGAGCATGTTCTCAAAATTATTTCTTCTACTGCCCGTTTTGAGGCTCAACTATTTGCTAGCGATCAAAAATTGTTAAATTTACAACATCTTAAAAACACATTCGCAATGATTTCTTTAGTTTAATTTTAGCGTACTATATTAAGCTTATTTTATTTCAAAGTTCTATAAGTAGATTTTTATTTCAGTTCAATTTATAAAATAAAAATCAACCACCCACAAACCTCTTTATCACCCCCAATTTTCTTTGAGCCCTATGCCTTGAGCATCCACAAGAAAGCGTTATGGCCCACTTTGTGGAAGACTGTAGAGTGTCCTACCCATGTGAAAAGAAACAGTAGATCATAAACTTGTTATCATCATAAGCTTTCCACTCATTAACAATTACTTTAATTAATATAAGTTTTCACTCATACATATATCGCTTCCACCGTTTCTCCATTACAATTAGATATTTATTATCATTGGAAAGAAGTTATGGGTGAGATACCTATAACTTTTTAGCATGGGGGAAGACTAGTGTCGATAGTATATTATTCATATAGTATATAACTACTAATAGTACCTATACGTTTAGTACACATATATATGTTTCGGACTTCTTATACTGACTAAATCCCATGCTTATTCATTCTCCTCTCTTTGACCGAGGTCACTGAAACGCTTTGGCACACATCCGCAACACTCTTTATCGTAGTATAACCATTTCCAAACAGTTGGTCGCCTTTGATGTTGTCGATTATGCCGCATATTTTACTAGTAGGGTTGTCAAATAAATCTGGAAAACTATTTAACTTTACACTAATTGTTTTTTATAACAATAAAATAAAAAAAGAATGAGTACACTACTGTGATAGTAAGTTATCTAATATATTTTTAACGTTATATATAATTTTATCTCAAATAGTGTGTATGTGTGTGGATTAACAACCAAAACATAAATGAAATATATGCGCTCCGCTTTGTACGGCTCGTGTGATCGCTGTCAAACCTTGACCCTTTCTGTCCTGTTTTATAATATGCTGCACATTTCATCTTCTTTTTACAGCCTATATGTGTCCCACCGCTGGGAATTTGGTTCGGAATTTTGCAGAAAAATACTTTTATCTATAATGTATTACAGTTTTTCAAGTATAATTGGTATGTAGTATTAGTTACACAAACTTATAAATATAATTTCGAAAAATTATGTTTAGTTGATGAAAGTTTCATAATGACAATATTGTTGTTAAGCATTAAAGTCGAGGCAAAGTTTTTCGAAATTTTAACAAATAATTATGAGGAATATAAATGGGAGCCGGCTGGACTTGGAAAATGCCACTCTATCTAGTGGGAGCTTTTTACTGCACTTCATTCGGTGAACGGTGATGAATGAGAAAAAGAGATATTTTTCTCTTCCTTCTTCCTTCCTTACTTTTATTAATTTTAAGCAGTTACAGTACATTGGGTAAGGATTCAATTTTATTATTGGACTATTAATTCGAAACATACTCTTATCCACAAACACTATTAACTTAGTTGGAATAGTTCAAGAACTCCAGTAATAATATCAAATCATTACTAGTCTCCTTTTATTTGAATATAGGAAACCCATTTCCAGTATCTATGGAATTGCAGA
Organism: Baronia brevicornis; assembly: GCA_031353405.1. NCBI lineage: Eukaryota > Metazoa > Arthropoda > Insecta > Lepidoptera > Papilionidae > Baronia > Baronia brevicornis. The sequence goes on along the minus strand of JASFAT010004826.1, from coordinate 138,146 downwards.
TCATAGATATCTATGATCACTCATTATCTAGAGACACGCTAAGTCGCTTGCATTTATCTTCTATAAACTATACATTTTCTTTTAATTATGAAAATAGATACAATTTTTTTAAGTTAAACGCTTCTTTTTACACGGTAAATTAATAACTTGAAATTTTTTCAACAATTTTATATTTTGTTTAAGTTTTTTAATAACTGTTATATATGGGACTCGTTAAACCAATCGAACAAACCCAAACTCGATGGGGTTAGTAGTAACGGTGGAAGAATTTCAACTTGATCCACGACTGCGAGTCACACACAAGACTAAGAAGTCTTTCAGGAGGCGGAGCAAGTGAAATTATCATTTATATTTGTATATCCTTTATGAATAAATGTTATTTTGTCACGGGATTTCAATGTGTACAAAGTTTCATAAGAATGAGTTTAGCACACGTAGTTGAAAAAGCCGTCGAAATATTTAAAAACAAACAAATATACTAATAAAAAATATAAAATAATATAGGTTCAAGTTAAAAAAACCCAATTAAAATACTTGCAAATTGTGATAGTAAGTTATCTAATATAAATATTTTATTGTTTTTTTTTTGTGGGATAGGAGGAAAAACGAGCAAGCGTGTCGCCTGATGGAAAGCAATCAACGCCGCCCATGGACAACTGCGACACCGCAGGAGTCGCGGAAGCGTTGCCGGCCTTTTAGGTATGTGGAGCACTCCCCATGATAGAAGCGGTAAAAAATGCTGAGAGATGAGACATCTCTCCGCAGCGCTAGAGAATCAAGCCGATCGGTGAAATCTTGGTTATCGACGATTCGATTGTGAATCGTTTATATTTTTAGCTACATAAACGATTACACAATAAAATATTTATATTAGATAGCTTATTTATTTTTGATTTGCAAGTATTTTAATTGGGTTTATTTAACTTGAACCTATATTATTTTATATTTTTTATTAGTATATTTGTTTGTATTAAATATTGCGACGGCCTTTTATATATATATATATATATATATATATATATATATATATATATATATATATATATATATATATATATATATATATATATATGTATATATATATATATATATATATATATGTATGTTAAAGGTGTCGTCACACGTTTTTTATTATACATGTACTAAAGACGTAGGTCGGGGAACAACACTTCTTTATGTCATATTATTCAATAAAAGGTTATTGTGTGATATAACAACGGATGGATGGCTGCCGAGAACAATAGTAATAGAGAAGTGGCCCACGCAAGTGCGTGACGGGAGCGACCTACATCGGTACTCTGATTGACAACACGCTTGCTTATTCAAATCACGCGTACAACTAAATTACATTACCATAATTTACCTATTTGATGCTGCACAGCGCCAGGATTTTAAGCTAACATCACCGTTGGCAACGTAATGTTTTATAAGTTTCTTAGAATACGTAGAAAGGAGCATGGCTCGTTTTGCATAGTACCTTCACGGCTCACAGGCAATCGTGGCTTAATCAGAAAGTGCGATTTGATTAATTTGAAAGCAGTCACGCGCTTTGGGATTCACGTCACTAGCATACTAGAATTCAATTGTAATAAGATGAAATAAACAACTAGCACTAAGTTATTCTATGTGAAAAAAATGTTACGTTACGATGTTCGACAGCGAAATACATTAGTGTTCAAATTTTATATCAGTGGACTATAATTATAAATGAGAAATGAATATCGGCACCTTTTTTATGGGATTGGAAAGACAAAAAACCTTGTTGTTAATATACCTAATAACCTCGGATTGTTAATATAATATATTAGTAGATATTATATTAATGTTAATATAGAGTCACAAATAAATGTAATGCACAGGAGATCGCAAATTGATATCTGTTACGCATACAAAAGTTGCCCATCCACTGGTATTTATGCCTACCTATATATTGGGTTGTCTGGAAAGTTCTTGACGATTTTCGGTAGGTAGCGCGAGAGACTTGACTAAATATGTCACAATTATTGAAAACAAATGACATGTGTACATATTCTAAAAGAAATAGCTTCGGTCATATTTAAAAAAAGTTTGGCTACGATTCGTTAATTTTCATCAGTGTTATACGCCTTGAAAAATGGTGAGAACGCCCTGGTAGGCCGTCCACCACAGACAAAAATATGATTAGAACACAAATCAAGAACAACCCATGCTCCATATTACGTCAATTAGCAGAATGGTACCTATATAATTTAATAAATGTATATCAATATTTAAATGAGCTGCGTTTTAATTGTTCTAAAATATCGGCACGAACTTTCCGGACAACCCAATATTTGCCTTATATGACATCCACAGGAAGGAATGATGTGTTTCTATTCTATGACCACACAGACAATGGTATATTTTTAAAATTGTTATACAAAAAAATATGATACATTTTAAATTTTATGATATAGTTGTGAAACTCTTATGTGATCAGTCATAATTATCATAATGAGCGCATGTTACGGGACATTTTGTTAAACGTTCCATCTTCCCAATAAAGGCGGGAAGATAATTCTTTATCAACATGTGAGTAAAAGAGAAACATATTTATGGGCGGTGTACAAAAGCTTGTTTACATACTTAACCTAAAAAGGGGACTCCAGTGTTTTTCAACAGTAAAACACGTTGCTGATAAAATATTCAATTTTGGATTTCAAGCGATGTTTATATAAGTAGTTGTAGGAATATTTTTTTTATATATTCACGCCTTTCCCCCGCAGGGGTTGGCAGGGACCACAGAGCTCCATCCGCTACCATTCTATCGTTGCGAAACGGCTCTCCATTGGTCGCTTCTCGCCCTCGTAAGAATCAGGACGAACCACGTCGCCGTCATTGTTCAACAAATTAGGTATATTTAATTCGTCTTAGTGAATTCCAAGAGCCGCAAGGAAGGATGGAGGTCAGCCCCAACAGAGCCCTGCATGCTGAGGTAAGGCACCATAGTGCCCGGGGGAGCTTGATCCCGGGACGGTCGGCACGCTTTGCGATTAAGCTCGCTCTTAGCCACGCACCCTGGCACGGCAGACGTGGATTGGCGGAGAGGAAAGGAAAGGAAAGAGAAGAAAGGAAAGGGCAGGAACGGAAATGCGGATTGGGGGGTCATCAGTTACGTATGTAGATATGTATTTAACGTTGTAGGAATATTTTTTAAAAAATAGTTGAATATAATTAAAAACATTAAAGTTCCTATATAACTATTAAATATAAAATTACCATGTTTGTGGCGAATTTTTGTTGTCTATTTGGTTCATAATTGATAATTATTTGAAGCAAAGAAAGTGTGCCAGATCGTAGCCGATGGAGGTCTATCGTCTCTGCCTACCTCTACGGGAAAAAGGTGTGATCGTATGTAGTAGGTATGTATTTAAGAAGTTACATTTTTGGATGTGGCATCATGACATTAAAAATTCCCATAATATATAAAAAAAATTTCATCATATGCTGTATAAACTTTAGTATTATAACGTATAAATTCTTCATCTTAACTAAGATTCGTCGTGATTAAAAGTCCACAAAAATATTAAATGTTAATTCATCAATTAATACAGCCGTAACAGCGTCACGTCCATTCTTAGATATCAGCTTCCTTCGCAACAAAGGAGAATGCGGTGGACCTATTCTTTACCAAAAATCACATAGAAAATAGATAAATATAATCTATATATGTAGATAAAAACGATTGTATGTCTGTCCATCTGTTTTTCCTTTATCCACTACTACTACTACTACACTATTCATCCGATCACCATGAAACTTTGGGATGTTATTGAGTACACGATAAGGCTTCTGAGCCTTCGCGGGAGTGAATTCAAGAATATTTGTACATCTATCTTACGATCGATGGCGCACGTGTACACACAAATTATAATTGAATACAAACAAATAAATTCATTTTCTTTTCTCCATAGATCGCTATGCTATGTTAAGCTAGTAAATAATAAAAATAAGACATAACGTGTACCTTACACAGTCGAATAAAAAAAATATTATAAGAGATAAGTGGAGAAGTTACGGGATTTCCCTTCTAAAAATACACCACGACTACATTTGTAGCAAAGGAGAGTTTACAAATCACATTGAATGATAATGGAGAGGCGTTGTTGAAATGTGTGCGGTGCGATGCACTCCATGCATTTATATGAGATGCACCGTAATATTCAAATGAGGTGCAATGATACGATACTTTTATGGGATTTTAAGTAACCTTTGATCGAAATCGATAAGATAGATTCGAAAAAATGTTTGTGTTTGAACATCACTTATTTTAGTCATAATATACTCAGCGTATCATCATAATAAGCCTACGGCAATCAACTGTTGGACATAGGCCTACCTTTCTCAAGGCGTGCAATCGAGGTATGTCCGCAATTAGAACGCTTTTAAAGAGTGTTTACAAAAAATAAAACTTTCTTCGGTGACTTAGGCATTACATCTTGTTTTTGGATGTTAGTTTAGGTTTTATATTCTTTTACGTCGTACTTTTCATGCAGGGGTGTACTAATCAAAAATGGCTTATCACATTTGTGCCCGTTAGTAAATTTCCTTCATATACAAAAAGATAATACTGAATAAAATAGTTATAATACTTATAACATTTATGTTCTCTTATTAATACATATCGATGATCTATATCGAGCAACGCTAGATAACCTTTTTTGACTCAAATAATAAAAGTATTAATTTTAATTTACTTTTCAGAAAGGCTCCTTACAAATTGCTCATTTTTGAAATGCGGCAATCACAGACGGGATTGTTTGATATGAATTGGGTTATTTTGATTATTAAATTTACTAATTACCGATCTTGTACGTCTCCCCTTGAAAGGCGGCCGAGGCACTATTTATATACTATAACCCCACCCAAGGTACGCCTCTGTTTCCGAGTAATGCAAAATATCGTTGTTTCCTCTTTATATATATTTTGCTAATCTTGAGATTCTTCGGTGAAGACCGTAAGAAACGTAACAATAGGAAGTACTGAGTTGTTACTGCACTGAGATACGATCAAACGAATCCGCGCCAATCCGACAGTGCATGCCTTAGAGCGTTGACACAAATACATCACATAACTCGTCTTTACGACGATAAATACTAAATAACAAATCGTTTGGAGCTATTGACAGCACAGGTAATGGGTGGCGGCATGCCTTCGCCGCGCTGGTTACCATTCAACTAATTTATTGCCAAAGTAAAATATGCTTCATCACGCTCGCTTCAAACGTTTACCTTTGCAATAAGTTATATCATTTGTGAAACAATTGATTCCGTTCTCGTCGAGTTTATTGCATTTAGTTTCTGAACATTTCTCTAGTCTTACCTTGTTTATAGCAGTTAATTTATCAAATAATCTTTAAAAATAACTGATTGTTATTCATCTTACTTTAACTTTACCGGAGCTACTTGAAAGGCATGATTTTTTTAGCAAAAACCGCAATAACTACTTATTCTTAAAGTTATAAATAAAATTATTAATGGCGGCGTTACTCAGCCGTTACTTTACGGAAATCCATCACTATGTGGACAGTTAAAAGTTTTTTGTTTTTTAGCTAAGATCCGTGGCTTTCGGTTGTTTTCCGTAGAATCTACTATACCTGAACATGCCTTGTGTTGGGGCGAAACACGTGTCGTTTACAAGGTGGAAAAGTGGTAGTGTGTGTTTGATGTTATGTATAGTGGTTGGTGGGTGGAGCGTTGCTGGCCGTTTTTCGGTAAGTTTTTGGTTTAAGTTCGAAATAAATCCACTTGAATCGGCAGGAAAATACACATTATTAATTTTCTGTTATTGTTTACTTGTCGCGGATCTTAGCTAAAAAAAACTTGACTGTCCACTTAAAAGTAAAATTCAAGATGATCTGATGTGAGTGAATGAAAAATTCGAAATGTGATGTAATTTTGTTTTTTTTTAATCTTAGTAAATCTTAAAACTGTGTATTTAAAATGTCACCATACAGATAATGCAGCGGTTGTACCGTAGTCGCCTCTTCGTTAACGTAACGTAGACACCCGTATACCATTTGTACTCCATTTTTTAACATTTCCTTGCAGCGTAGTTGAAAAAGAAATCTGAAATAACTTCCTTCTATACTCTTCCTTAATTATCTAAAATAATTAAAGATGTTCCATTTGAAATAATGTCGAATGCTCTTTTCATCAACTCGTCCGTTAAAATCAGTCAAGCTGGGCATGTCTGAGTATATGCTTAGCTTGACTTTACCCATCTATTTAATCTTAAGATTGTTTGCATACAATCTTAGAATTATTTGTTTTGCTAGATGCATATGGTTGCTTACTCTGCTCAACAAATGAATATACATATATGTATTTCGATATCTATTTTAGATTTCGCGAACTCTGACAATATCTAACGTAAAATAAAAAAAAAATAGCATTTTTATCATATTTTCGGATTATTATTTTATTTTTTTATTAAGCTTTATTTTCTATTTTATTATATTATTAGCTCCGAAATAATTTTAATAGTTAATGAAATAATCTTAAGATTGCTGGGTTGTCAATATTTATATGATAATACACTTTTATTACGTCCCTATTTATTGTAAAAAATTCAATAAAATAATTATTTTACTAAGATATAGATAATAAATGAACTCATATATATATATATATATATATATATATATATATATATATATATATATATATATATATATATATATATATATATATATATATATATATATATATATATATATATATATATATATATATATATATATATATATATATATATATATATATATATATATATATATATATATATGAGTGGCGATCTACTACGGTGCGCGTCTCTCGAAACTTCTGTCCACGCACCACCACTCTGTGGAACCTGTGCTACCTTCGGTTTTTCTGAACCGATATGACATGGGCACCTTCAAAAAACTAGCCTACACATACCTAAAATACTGGCAACGCTTCCGCAACTCCTGCGATGTCGCAGTTGTCTATGGGCGGCGTTGATTGCTTTCCATCAGGCAATACGCTTGCTCGTTTGCCACCCTATACCATTAAAAAAAACGACTAGTGAATCATGATGAACCGGTCATCCACTTTTGTTATATAAGATTTTTTTAAAAACATTTCATCTAAGAGACTTTTATAGCGATGATACACGAATGAACTGATTTCCGCAACTTAACGACAACAATGGCCTATTTTCCAAAATGGGAAGGATTGGATATTGAGAGGATAATGAGAGATTTATTTACAGAGAATTATATTTTTTTTATCGAGAATGAATTTGTATAGAACTTCGACTTCGGCTAAAAAGTATTATAATAATTACGAAAGATATTGACATATGACTTAACGTTCGAAAACAAATTATAAATTTAGAAATCATGACACACGATCAATCGGGGTGAGTATCGGTGATTAAGTAATGGCCGCTGCTGATTTATTGATTGTTCGTCTGGTGTAGTAACAAAGCCAGCAATACGAAGAATTAAACGACTAATTACAGTGTATTGTGTAAAGTTTGTACGTAATTAATATCTGCTTGAAGTCTGTACTTATGAATAATTTTAGTCTGCCCCAAACTTCTTGCTTTTTATTATTTTTAGAAGAAATCTCACAATACAAGTACTTATAACAATAGAAGAATTCTTTATTGACGTTTTTATTAACACGCTTACTGCTCTCTCTTTTATGTCCCATAAAACTTTTAACTTTTTCAAATAATAATTCATTAATTAAATTTAATTAATTATTTTTGGGTTTATATGGAAGAAAAAAACTGTAACTAATTAGTACGTAGCAAACAGCAAATTAATAGATAGTAAGAAACACAACTAATTGTGTAAATTCGCTTTCTATTTTGCCACTTAATATTGTGATTCTGTCATATGTTAATTTTAATAAAAATTAACTACAATAATTTTTTCTTTGTTTATTATTATTTTATATTTCATTGTTTTGAAAAGATGAATAAAAATTTATTATTATTAGCGTCTCAACATTAGGGGGCGTTTAGTAGGGTAATCAAGGAAAACGACGGTAACAGTGTGTAATTTCATCATGTATGTTATGTTCTTCCTTTGTAACTAAAGAGTTGTTTTCTGAACTTCATACATATCGATGATAATCATAATGATGTATAAGAAACCATCACTAGACGTAGGACTCCCCTTAGTTAGGATTTACCCATATTTACCACGTAGGAAAGGTGGATTGGCAACCGCTGTCCCTCAATGGCCTGTATTAATTATATATGCCCGCCTTTTTTTAAACATATAATACAATAAATATACAGACAAAATTTCTAGGCCCGTTAAACCTTTCTGGTTTGTTTTGAGACCACATCCATTGATCTGGATATACTTAAAATTATATATTATAATGCGAGCGTAAAGCGAGAAAATATAATTTTATAATATAATTTGATTTGAGGTTACGGCAAGTTTTCAGAAGATTACTTCAGAAAATTTTATGAAATGATTTAGATTTAAAAGTCTACAGTGAGATCCACATGTTGCTCCATTTTGTTATATCATTGTTTTTTTATTTTAGAACACGCTAAAAACAAATCTATAAACTATAGAGTGTACTATAACATATAGAGTGTACTATACATATGTACTTTTATATTTAGGAAGGTTATACCGCCCTGACCCATTAGTCCTGAAAGTCACGATTGTCTGCTAGCAGGATGATAACATGTAGTTGAGGTTGACAATTAAAACTTAAAATAATAATATTTTCTAAGCAGTAATAGGTAATTTTTCGTATCTTTCATTGGACTATTCATGTGAACCATATTTTGCTAGCATATTCATAATTAGCTTAGTTACAAGGATTAACAATAATTCTAATAACAGTCCAGTATTAAAGACTAGCATCCTTTTAATACTTTTTATCTTTTTAATACTAAAGTTGATAATTATAATTAATTTTTCCAATGACATAAAGATATCCTGGCAGCTTACCGGTAGGTACTTCACTTTACTGATACTTTAGTTCAAGGGAAAAATTATAACGATTCTATACGTCTTCTGCTATATTATTGGGCTATATTCTCTCCGTATAAATCGTTAAAGCATTACTTTATAATCCTTTCACCTAAGACAGTTAAATTTCTCTTTATTCGATACCTTATACTAATGAAGCCCGCCCTGTGACTTTAATTTTTTTTTATATATACCTATATTAATATTTTCTTAAGGAATAGGCAAACAAGTATACGTGTTACTTACCTGATGGTGAGTTATCTTCGCCCACAATGTACATTTACATACTGTAGATGTATGTCCTGCCTTAAGGAAAGATGTTAGATAATGGAAGACGGAAAGCGAGGTGATAAAAGGGAGTGGAAGATGCTACTTATTCAGAAGTCGGTTATCTGCGAATTCTTAATTCAAGGCATATAAAGTTCAAATTATTTCATTAAACAGAGAGTTTTAAATGTATTTGTTTTGATTTGGATGTAATTGTTTGAATGTTACTCAAAATTGATTATAAGATATTATATTTAAATAAAAACAAAAATTTGCAGGATTTTTGAAAAATATATAGTCATGAAATAAATATTAGTTTTTAAACATCAAATAATCGGTACTAAATCACAGACCACAAATATTTTCCATTACGCATAGAAAAGTGTAATGCAGTAGTGATACACACAGAAATATTTAGATATCATATGGTTTACGTAAGGTGTGACGTCAGCTTGCGTTTCTAGCTATTTTGCGTTATTTATCAAAACCTTTTTATATACGTCGAAAAATGAATATCTAAATTTGTTAATTATGCTATGAATGAAATGAAATGACTACTGGGGTAATTGAAAAATATATTATACTAGCCTTTGCCCCCACCTTCGCTCGCGTGTAATTTGGTCTGCCACATTAAGTTTTGTGACAGATCATTTTAAATATATATATATATATATATATATTTTAAGAATATAATTTTGGTCATAGTGTCTTCCACATAAAAGGTAAACATATGCTGTCGCGGACTTTTACTTAGAACTATTCAAGACAAACAATCCTACGGTACGTCATCTTTGTGTAACTCTAATGGTTTAGGCAGCGTACGCCAAGATAGCTCTCAGAGGCCACATTGTTTTCCGACTTAATTGGCATGTATCGTTATATTACGACCAAAAAAATCACATCAAATCATTACAAATTGTAGCCTATATGTTATTGCGATGTATAATCTATATTACTGTAAAGTTTCATCCAAATCCGTCCAGTAGTTTTTTCGTGAAAGAGTAACAAACATACGTACTCACAAACTTTCGCATTAATAATATTAGCAGGAATAGGAAGTATGGCCTACACGCATTTTAACGCAAGGGGACATATATTGGATGTATAAAAATTGATATTCCTATTGGCAAATTTTTTATTATATTCGAAACTTTCCTGTCTTCAAGGTAAAAATGTTTATTGCTTAAAAGTTATCGCTATGCAAGCTTTAGTAATACATTAACAATTAAGCTATTCGATAAGTGTTGTGAGTTAATGTTTATTCCTCAACGAGAAAAAAGAAAGAAAGAAACCATATACATATGTTCTACTACTGAATAGTAGAACATATGTATATGGACTTCAAGCAATCACTATTTCTACTGGACATCTGCAACACCATGGGCACTTCGGATGCATTGTCGAGCTTAGAGTGGGGATGCGAATAATGGAAGAGCAAGAATAATGATTTAAAGCAAGGGGAAGAAGGAAACAAAGGAAGAGGGAAAGAGTTCAATCTCCAGATCCCAGCATCAACCGTACGAAACGTGTAAATATGGAAAAATGCTACCACTTTACTCCGATAATGCATATTTAAATGAATAAATTTTTAAATAATCACTACTAAAAACTGACCTTCGTAAATATTGCTCATTGTAATTATTTGAAATTTTCCAAAGTGGCTGAAAAATCAAAGTATTTCAAGTTAACAGTTTTATTTATATTGCCGAAAGCAACGTGGATAAAATGTAATAAAAGGTATGAATAAAAGTATCTTTGCAAATAAAAGCCTTACTTTATACGTTTTCCTTTTCTTTTCTTTGTTTAAAATTAGTTACAACTATTATGCTAGTGTCAAGTAAAATACAAAAATATCCAATCTCTTGAAATGTAACTAGTCAGCCTATCACGTTATGTGTTGATAAAATGGTAGCTAATTCTACCAAAACTTTTTCAGCCAATTTAAAAAGTAACGCACGCATTTATTACATATCACTTCACTTATACGCCACCACAATTAAATTAAATAATATATAAAAAAATTAAATAATATAACTGATAATAATATACCATTATGAAAATGAAGATACAACATCACTGATGTAATTAGGCGGGAAAAATCTACGTCATACTTTTTACTGTTACAAAATAGGACAAGATATGTAAAGTAAGATAATCGTAAAGCGATATCGAGTAGTAAGCAACGCGCAATTTGTATGCACCCTCAATACAAACGGACATTTATTGCAAAATGTACTTTTCAATAGTCATTAGCTTTTTGCGAGCAAAGCGCACATTAAAACTGCCATGCTGATCGTTAATGAACCGGCTTCTCAGATTGTTTTTAAAGCCTAGGTACCTAACAAAATGTGTCAAGCAGTATAACGTAGTTTTATTGCCTTTTTAGCAAAGAAAAGAAGGCTAAAGGAAATAATTATTATTATTGAATAAGGAAATTGTATTTAATATTGCATAAAAATAAAATACAAAGACACTTAACCACACCTTACTGGTACAACCATCAAGCTAATAATAAACGATCGAGGCTCTAGCCAGGATGAAATCACAAGCTTCTATCTCTTGACCGCTTAGGATATTGGGCGGTTCGAATGGTCGATGATCTCATCTCAACGAAAAGCTAGAATCCTGTCGCATTGCGGAGAAATGTGTTATACCTCAGCATATTTTATTGTTTTTACTATGGATAGAGCTTGTAGGAATTGTTTGAAATAATTCCGCTACCGCACAACAACTAAGTTGCTCACCAGTGCGTTTTGAATTTCCTCTCAAATTCAATATACGTCGCTTCACATATAATAAAAGGCTTTTAATATCATATAATAAAAGGACCTTAATCGTGATCTCTGCTGTGATGTACACGCCTGTTTCCCGTAGGGATGGACATGGTCCACAGAACTCCATTTGCCCGGCACACTTTCCTTGCTTGATCCACACTCATCACTTTTTTCAAACGAGCTCGTCAGTTCTTTTGACCTGGCCTTAGATGATAATCATCATTTATTTAGCAGTAAAAGAACTAATTACCTTAAAATGGTGTTATATTTACAATTCTATAAAAAATAATAATTTGAAATTGTTTTTTATTAGTTAACACTAATATCTGATTACCAAAATTAAAAATTATTTTTAATGGTAGTAAAAAAATATACAACATGAACACTCAAACGATTAATGCAGCCATCACAGTCCACTGCAGGACATCAGCCTAATTTACAAGCGAGAGATCTCCCCTCTCCCCCATAGCCATAATCCCCTCGCTTTATTTCTAAGGTAGACGCTGTCGCCTAATCACGGGTAAATTTATTTACTTCCTTAAATAAATTTACCCGTGTCGCCTCATACGTTACCTACAGGAAGGAATGGGGTGGTTCTACACTATGCCAAGTATCATAAAACTCTCTATAAATGCAAGTACTAAAACACTTACTTGTTTTTTGTACAGGATTAGGAGGCAAACGAGCAAGCATGTCAGCTAATTGAAAGCGATCAACGCCACCCATATAATTCTACAACACTCTAGACATTGCAATTTCGTATCGGTAACTTCACATTTAAATATAAATTATACTTTCCTTATGCAAAATATTTCGTCTTCTTTCTTTGTTTTTACCGCCATAATATATGCCTCATATATACTCCAGTGTAGGGCGCGAGGTGGGATCGGGGAATCGGGAGATGATTTCTGGATGAATGAACCGACCATGTGTGTCCGAGGCAGATTAGTTGGACATCCAGACTCGGGATATATGCCAGCTACATCGGGATAAATATAGGTGCGAGAGTTGAACCCTGTCCCTATCGACGCTTGACTTCGAAAGCGGTAACTTAGCCACTGAGCCATTTAGAATAAACATTAAATAGGGACATATATACATCATGTAGGAAAATTATCTGAAACAACATGTTTCATTTTATAGGGAAGAAATAAATAACAATTAAAATATGCATTTAACATAAACATCAACATCGGTATTGTAGCATGAATTTCTTTTGTTGAAAGTTGGGTTTGAAGCAGTTGTACTGAGGGGTTTGTTTTGTGAGTGATTTATCTGTTGAGAGGGCGAGAGACGAGTGGGCGGTGGGAGAGTTGACGCGTGGAGCCCGGAGTCGCAGGATGCCCACTTCGACACTCGTTGGGTGCGAAGCGTGACGCTTCCCGCTGCGCCATTCGCTGTATAACTCACGCACACGGCTTATACGCATTCGACGAAGCCTTTCGCGAAGTTTGTTAGTGATAATATGTATCTATCTTTAATCTCTAAATTATTAGCAGACGATTGTGATTTTTGTGGAGTGATTTCTCGAAACCAACAAATATTGTATGAACAGTGCACTTTTTGTGAAGAATAAATAATCCAGACAGTGAAAATTTGTGGACGTTAAACTATCTTTCGTATACATAAAAGTTTTATTATGTGTTTATTTGCTTAAGGAAATTTAAAACAATGAATATCAGAGTGAAGAGTCACGTTCAATCAACGGAAAGACCGAGTAGAAAAAGAAAGGTAAGTTTTTTATTTGCGAAATTTATTTGTTACACCTGCAAGAAATAACTTAAAAAAATATAAATTATAATTCAGTGATTTTGAAACATCCTTCACGTTTTTATTACCCTAATATGATTTTCCCTTTCCATAATTTCAATTAGGCTATAACTATTTATTTTGGGTCTATGTTTTTATTATTTGTTTATAATGTCACCTAGGATACAAGAAATCCCATTATAGGGCTAGGAGTGTTAACCTTTTTTTAATGCTAAGTATATAGTATACTCATTTGTTGATATTCCGTTGATTACGTTTCATCGGATGACGCGGTTAATTGTTTGCCTTCCTATCCCATAATTAAAGATAAATCAATATATTATATTATTAGTAAACAATTGCTTCTTCGACAATACATCCTAAAATATTGTTTTTTTTTAAATATTCCTAATTGTTTTTAAATTAAAAATTCAGATATATTTTTATTATTTTAAGATTTTTAATAAATATTATTTTTAAAATGTTCTTAATGTTCAAAGTGCACACTTTGATGCATTGATAAAGCTTGTTTTTATTCTATTACAAAGTGTAACGACAATATTGGCTGATAGAGTTAATATATAATTGATATTAATTAACTATTACGTAAAATAATTGGCTGCATTTCATAACTACAAATGAAAATAATAACTAACACGGTACTCCGTGGTGTTGCCGTTCTTTACAGACTTAATTTAGGACGATAAGCGCGCATTTATTTGATGTTACACTTACTTATATATCTTTTTTTAATGGTTGTAATCCATTCAAATTTCGAAATCTAGTTATTCAATTAAAGTTACGGTACCCTAAAACGTAAGCAAATGTTTTCTTAAGATAAGTAGAGTTCGTTTACTTTAGCGTAGGTAATTAATTTATATTAATGTTGTTAATTTATGTTTTAGTCTTTGGTACCTCATTAAATGTAGGTATAACCGATAGCGCCATTGCGATATAGAATGCACTACGAGTTATAAAACATTAATATTGCAGATTATTAATGGAGTCAGGCGTTACTTTGCGGAAATCCATCACTATGTGGACAGTCAAAAGTTTTACTTAGCTAAGATCCCCGACGACGAACAATAACAGAAAATTAATAATAATAAAAAAGTTCCAAATAAATCCACTTCATCCAGCAGGAAAAAACACACATTAATTTTCTGTTATTGTTTTGCTTGTCGCGGATCTTAGCTAAGTAAAACTTTTGACTATCCACGTATTAATTTTGCAAATAAAGTTATTGTAATTAATGAGAGATACACCGAATACAATTTTTTTTAAATTTCTTATTTTTTTATACAAACAATACTGATTCTACCAAACAATAGTTCCTTGTATTGTGGGACTAAATTTTGCTAATAAACGTGAACAAAATAAATACCAATAAACCAAATATTACAAATACATATGTATGTATATCTAATGCTGATCACGACCTGACTCAGTAGCGAAGCTACTGCTTTTGGAGTAAATGGTCACGGATACGATTGCCGCATCAGGATAAATATATGGCCTACACGTTTGTACTACATTTATACCGAGTCTAGGTACCTCGCCAATCCAATTCGTGCAAGTGCGGTCGATTATTGTCTATTTCTCCAAAATTGATGGCCAAGCAGTGGGCCATATATAAATGTTAAAAATTCCGATACAGGAGTCGAAACCTTTGGATTCACAAGTGAACACCGCGTCATTACACTATTTGTGTCTTTCTCGGTGGACTGGCGACTGGCGGAAACGGGACGTCTGAAGCCGAGGAGTCTGAACTCGTTTTGGACAAACTTATCAACTGCTTTATGCCATAGATGCGACATACATGGTAGAGCCACGCTGCAGACGGATACTTTGTCAAGAATGGCATAATATTTGTGTGTAACATGAATGGGCCGGTTCATTCGGGGAAGTACCACACTCCCGCAAAAAACCGGCGTCTGAGTGGTTTGCGCGCTTCGTACGGTGAGCGGCTGAGTTCCGGAGGCCCAACACCCTCCCCTTCCCTCTACCTCTTCCCCTCTCCTTAACCCTATAAAGAGGTTTATTGGGGATATCTATGGGCGACGTTGATTGCTTTCCATCAGGTGACATGTCTGCTCGTTGCCTGCCTATCCTTCCTCAAAAAAAAAATAAGTATGTTACTTTCACCTGTTAAATGGATCACCACGATATAAATCTGTGTAATACGAAAATCTGAATAATATTTCGTTACAAAATTTTCTAGCCTACACACTCATTGATTCTTACAAAGTTTTCCATTTAGCGACACATAAATCACAACTTATTGCCGTATCATCTAAGTAACGGTCATTTAAATACTTATCAAACGTATTACTTAAAACTTGGAAATAGAACAATTTTAGTCAATATTTAATTGAATTGGTTAAAAAAATATAAAACAATATATTACTTTAATACTTACTTTTGCACACGTACTCTTTCGTGTATAATTTCAGCACTATAGCTTGCCATAGAACACGTATGGTAGTAGGTAAAATAATTAATATAAAAGATAAAATAACGATTAATTGCTGGGAAATAACTCTTTATTATATGTCAAAATTAATATATGATAAACTTTATACTATAAAGTATATGGTATATGCTGATTTAAAAACAAAATCAACACATCAGTTAGTCTTGGCTTCGAAGAGGGTTAAACCTTTAACCCCTCCCAAGCCGAACCTAAATTGATTAATAGTGGTTGAACGGTGATACTTTTTATATTATTCATCAAATCATTTAGATGATAATTGAACTCAAGCATATATTTATTTATATTGCTTCATACTTTAATAACATGATACGAATGTATTTATTTAATAAGTAGTTTGTCATAATTAATAGGTTTATCAATATCTGATACGTAGGTCGCGTAGGTCCCTAAATTTATGTTTTCTTAGTGTCAATACAAATAAATACATAAGTTATTCTTATAAAAATAAATCGAGTGTTAAAATATAAGCTTCAGAGTCATGTTACATGCAATTTCTATTGCTAGAATGGTGGAGCCACGCTGCAGCGAATACTTTATTAAAATTATTTGTCTGTAGCACTGTCTGAGTGGTAGCTTAGTTACCGTGCTCCGTCCGGTGAGCAATTGAGTTCAGGAGGTTCAACCTCCCTCCCCCCTCCTCCCACCGACTCCCATAATGACCTTACGCACTGCCTATAGTACTGCGGATGTTTATTGCGTTGATTACTTTTCATCAGGTGACACGCCTGCTCGTTTGCCTAAACTTCATAAAACATCATCAGCAGATACTTCTTCACAAACACGTCAAATCGTATTTCACTTACACACACACACTTATTATACAATATATATATTTATATATATATATATATTATATATATATATATATATATATATATATATATATATATATATTTATATATATATACGAACGAAATGTGAAAATAGCTATTTCACTATTGTTATCTATTTTTAATGCTTCGATATCATTGTTTTCAGTATACGATCATATAATGCTTTTAAGTGCGTAAGTGTAACGTACAAAATATTTTTATACATTACGCATACAAATTCTTTTTCTATTTTACGGGGCTTTAAATATAATTCTATAGGAGTTTATGAGCAAATAATTTGATTATGATCATTTTCAACAGCAACCTTTACCCACCTAATCCAGTCTGCGGCTTCATGCGGTAATTCATTGACAGTAGCCTTACGCATATCTTCGCTTCCTCTTACTAGGAGTAATCCAATACCACAGTTACCAAAATAAAACACTTCATTGGATTGGTACATATTTACTTCGATAGTAGATAAAATCTTCGTCTCTAAAAGATTGACAAAGCTCTCTTAATGTTTACCTGTACAAATGAATCCTTATATCCGCTTTTTTGTTAAAGTTCTCTCCTTTTTAAGTTAAGTCCCAGTAATTAACATTTATCCATACACTATTTGGCATAGATATTTTCGTGTTAACATGATATTATACCATGTCTGGCAAGCGATAAGAAAATCGCAGGAGCAATTACAGCCCTTCGCACCTGTGATGTATCTCTCCTCACACATCTATCTATTAAGGTTTACCATATTTCAAAATAAGGCAAAACTAGTAACCAAACACTAACGTAGTAAAACATAACGTATAAACGTAAGCAAAACTAGTTAGCAAACTGAAGTTGCAATAGGCTGGAAAAGTTTGTCAGAGAATCGAAAACCGTGGGAGTTGACGAGTGTTGGAGTGAATACCATCTCTTGTTAAAATGTAATATGGGACGCCCCCAGACTAGATGAAGTAATGATCTTAGGAGCGAATAGTAGAGAATGTATGCGAGTCAGGTAGCACATGTTATGAGAAGTCTATGTCCAGAAATGGACTACCCTAGAACGATGATAATAATGATTATTATATTTTAAAATTCTTCGCCTCCATTTGAAAGTGGTACATACATATCATTACGCCTGTTTCCCGTAGGGGTAGGCAGAGACCATAGATCTCCATCTGCTATGATTGTTGCATTGAAAAGTAATCAGAAATTTTTATATATATTTATTTTATTTATTATATCAATCTTTTAAAATGGAGAAAAAGATTAATCACTCTTTTTACTAGATGTTATTGCTAGCATTTTTTTTTTCATTTTTGTTTTCATTATTGTATTTACTAGCTGAATATTTAATAGCCACATTCCTTTTTATATGATTTTGTCTCTGGTATGGACATGGACAACCGCGACACGGCAGGAGTCGCGGAAGCGTTGCCGGCCTTTTAGGTATGTATAGGCTTGTTTTTTGAAGGTTCCGATGTCATATCCGTTCGAAAAGACCGCCGAGGGTAGTTAAGTGTATATTTATTGTTCAATTAAAGTGTGAAATCGAATGAATAATTTAAAGTTTAACACTTATCTGAATAACTTGTAAAGCTTGTAGTCTAAAGTAATTATTTGTATTGCCTACAAATTTTTTATTGTAATTCTAGGTGCTATTTCATATCAATTTTTATCTAAATTTATTTGAAATTTATAACGGAAAGCTCTACACAGCTCTACAAGGTTGTATTTTTAATCTAAATTAAAAATATACAAAATAGGTTGCTACTTAATAAACAAAAAATGTTCGCTTTAAACAAAAACAGAGGCTTTCGTGGCACGGAATTGATGTTTTAAATTTTAAATGCACTGGTAATTAAGGAAAAATAAATGTTTTCATAGCGGTCACCATAACTATTAAATTTTCATAAAAATATGCATCATAATTTTCGTTTTTACGTTTGTACGACAGTATGGGTTACGAATTCTCATTAAAAACAAGTAAAGCACAGTCCATTAGGCGCTGTATGCAAATTCCTCTCTCGTTTTCAGAAAACATAGTTCTGCTCTGCTTGTTTCAATAGTTTCATAAATAACAGTTTATCATAATCGCCCGTTACATATTCCTACAATGTATTCTTAATAAGTATATAATTATTGTGTGTTATTTAAATATTTTACCAGAAACTACAGACCCTACTAATGTGAAATGAACTGTAGAAGAGGTTTCTGGTTCCTAAACACACAATATTATTTTACCGTCTTAATAATAGAATGGCTATCTAGAACCCAATAGTAACTACAGTCCGACATCCTTCTACACTTGCAGTAATGGTTTTGCAGGTACGTAGATGTGAGCGGCGAGGTTATGCATATATCAAAATAGTTTACGTATTAGCATATAAACAGAATGAAAATCCACTTTAAAATCTGAAAACATATGGGAACATTATTCCTGTGCAATTTAATACAATATATGTATTGAGAAAAAACATTAATTTAATAACTTATGAAGTATGTATGCATGTACAAAATAAACAACTGGCTTAGTAGTTAAGCTACCGCTTTCGTAATTCATGGTCAAGAGTAGCTCACTTTTTTTATGGGATAGAAAGGCAGACGAGCAGACTTGTCATTCGTTGAAAAGCAATCAACGCCGCCCATAAACAACCTCAGTACCATAGGCATCGCAGAAGCGTTGCCGGCCTTTAAGGAAAACGTAGGCTTGTTTTTTTGAAGGCTCCAACGTCGTATCAGTTCGGAAACACCTCTGTAGGAAGGTGGTTCCACAAGGTAGTCGTGCGTGTTTCAAAGAAGGTTCTTAAAAACGCACCGTACTGGATCGCCACTCATGCAGATGTTGGGGATCAAACTTTTCCTTAGAGCGAGTTATACGGTAGTGAAATTCAGCGGTCTAGATAACACTTCTTCGGAGCACTCTCCATTGTAATATCGATAGAAGATGCTGAAAGATGAAATATCCCCTTGTCCGGGATGTTATATGAATAGCGTGGCTTAGCTACCTGGAACTCAACTGCTCACCGGACAAAGAATGTCCGGTGAGCAGTTGAGTTCCGGAGGCCCAATCCCCTCCCATAATAACACTTTCCTCAAAGGCGAATCTGGTTAGATGGCGCTTCTTGGATGAGGTCTATGGCCAGCAATCGGCTGCCTGAGACTGCTGCGGGCTGTTGATTGATTGATATACAGATTCATAACTAACGAGTTAATTTAATTCTTTTATTGATAAAATATTCATATGATTTTTATAAGTTTTGTTTGAAATTTACTTACATTAAACGAAATCTTGACATATGTAAAGTTAAATTTTTAGAAATTATTCTTTATATGACTTAAGGTATATAAAGATACCTTAAGTCATATAAAGAATACATAAAGGCGTTGCGATAAACGCATTTCAATAGATAATATAACTATAAAAAAAAATTGTCTTTGTCGTATATCTTGTCAATACTTCTTAGTCGTCGACGTTTGTCTATTTTTCTTTATTCTATTCGATACGTATAATTGAAAATATCTGATATAAATAAATTGTTAGAAATCCACCATGGTTGTCCAAGATGGATTGGCAGGACATCCAAACTCGAAATAAATAAATTTAGGCAATTTAACACATATACATATTTATCACGATGTGGACATTGAACCTGCGATAATTTACTTCGAAGGCCATAAATTTGGTACTGAACTATTGTGGTCTTCACTTTTACTATATATTTTTTTAAAAATTCAACCACTAGTTCAAAAATAAGACTCCTATAAAACATTTAATTTATAACGTACAAAAACATGAAAACGAGTAGGTACTAATAAATTGTAACAATAAATAAATAAAAATAAGTGAGTAAATAGAATAAAATTTTCGAGAATGCTATTTACATAGAAATGAAGAAGCTACGCATAAAATTCAATCATAAATGGATTTACTGAACGTCAGAACTCAACAATAGTACGCTTTTCCATTGCATGTGTACGATCGACGAAATATAGGATCCGTACGAAGTAATCGTTATTATTTATTAATGTAACTAATTGAGAATTAAGATACTACTTAAGAAAGTATTGTTCTTGAGAAGAAATCTATACATGTTTTGACAGTTTGACATTTTCTAATGACTAATAAATGTCATGTAATATCAAGTCCTTCGCTGTTAATGTTTTTTAAGAAATGTAAATTAATCAAATAGTTGAATAAACATTTCTTCTTTTTTGTAATTGAATTCAAAAAAAAATATATCCTATATAGAATATAATCTCTATGTAATAAATAACTTTTGACGTTTGTTATGTATATATAAGAATGGGATTTTCTTGCTTCTTCTGTAAACAGTTTTTTTAATCAAAATTAATTTGTATAAATAATCTTTAGAAACATTTGCAATCATTTTCAGATGATATGGCAGAAATAACCTTGCAACCGGGGAAGTTTTCTTCGGGCTTTACATATTTTTAATCATTTACAAATTTATTATTACAAAATTTTATTACAAACATTTATAGAGGTAATACAATCTTTTGTCATCATAATTCAGTCCACTGTTGGATGTAAGCCTATAGGCTCGCCCGTGTTCGCCATTATAGGCGGGCGTTATATTTGTGACAATCATATCGAACCATTAACGACTACTATCGACTACCCCTTCACTGGCTGGTGAAAATTACGAACAGTTCCTTCACGCATTCATGTGTGCTGGAAATGAAGCATTTTATGTAGCTCTTTATGTAATGCATTTCTATACTGAACCAAAATGTAAAATAATATGTGGAATTTATTTATTTATGAGGCACAAAAACAGGTTACAGTCTTAAAGAGTAATATATGATATAAACTTAATAACGCCCGGACTATACCGCTTTAAATTTGCGCACAGCATGGCTACATTATAACAATAGGGTTACTTATTCATATTTATATTATAATTAAATACAAAAAACACGTAACATAAGAAAAGGATAATAATAATCTAGTGATCTATCAGCTGCCACAGATATCCCGGAGCGATCGCTTTAATTGGTGTATTTTAATATCGAAAATATCCTGTTTTTATACTGTGGTCAATCAATATTTTATAGGAATTATTATGATCTTTAGAATTTAAATTAAAATGATATGTTGCGATATTTTCCAGAAGTGTGAACACTTGAAGATATATATTAAATATCGTTCTAACATTCCTATTATTTAAATATTTGCCATTTAGTTCTCAACACAAAAATCGGGTGATGCCATTTCATATGCATGAGGTGGTTGAGAGAGTAAAAACCTGTAGCTGAAACGTTAAATTTACCTGAGGATACAATACTATCAGCGATCCCCAATCCGCCTGTCAAGTGAGGGAATCACACCTGTGAACTCTTACAACATATAGAATAGGGATACATTATTTAAAGTTGGTACTTAATTATTTTACTCACAAGTTTTCCATAAAAATAAAAATAAAATAGTCTAAGTACCAGATCATATGGGTATCGATTACCATTTTATACCTTTTATGATTATTATAAGTTTCTGAATACATACATATAGCATAAAAATAAATCTTCTTGACAAATATTTGTAAATAAAATTTTACATCATATTTTTACTAACGTGACACTTTATTTCCAATAAAGTTTAATGTACTAACAAATCTGACTATCAATAAAACCGGATACAAAGTATGACTCTCAGATAAGTTACAAAAATAAGTATTTACGAGTATTGCTTACACGCAGTATAGCCGTTGTAAGTTATGGGAGTAAGATGTCTTTGTCAACATGGACGTTTGTTGTAATAAAACGCATTTAAATTCTCTACGATAGTAAAAACTGCAAGCGTCTGTAATATGGTCTTGTAATGTATATTTTGAGGGTTTATGTGTAATATTTTTGTTTTAAGCTTTTTGTTGGTTATATCATTTGAACAAATATTTTAAGAAAAAAGAACTTTACAGTAAAATCATTCATTGATTATTTTAAGTTAATATGTTTAAAATCATATATATTAGTATATTTCAAGTGTTTCGTGCTTTTATTTTTACATGAATTTTATTATTTATAAAGGTAATCACACAACCGAGAACAATAATTTATACGTAACTTTATTTTAAGGATAGGATTACAACGGTGTCATCAGATCGCACAAATCCCCTTTATTAGGATAGAACACGTGCAGTTGAGATATCATTGCAGATCTTACTCATTTATTACTTATTTATTGTTTTGAATCATTATGACTCGAGTGCAGCTAACTGCTGGCCTCCCACAAGGCGGATCACCTAAACCGATGTTCGGCTACATCCATCTCTACACTCCGCCGACTGCCCTACGCAGATCACAACTCTGCATAACCGGGAAGTGTCACACACGTTGGTTGTCGATTCTTTGACATACGCGACCATCCCATTGTCACTTGAGTTTGCTATCTCGAAGAGAATTCACTGATGAATTTTTTATTTCTAACTATTACTACCGAAGAAGCTCAGAGAATAGTCCACTCCATATACTCTATCAATAGAAGAATATCAGTGTCTATGTTTTGGCGCTGTGAGAGAGTATAGGCAGGACGTACTGTCGAAGATTTTATAACCTCAGAGCTTGAAAGCAAAAACCTTCTCTCGTATATATCCTGCTAAAATAGAAATAAAATTAAATCAATTTAAAAAAATTACGTACAACGCTTACACGAAGTTACGGCATTTCCGAAATACGATACTAATGGTTCCGCTACAATAAGATTATACTCACCTTTGTTGCCGCGCTACCACTTTCGTTTGTTTATTGTTATACATACTGTTTGTGAGTTTCTCATAAAATAATCAAAAACCAGAAGCATTTGAGCTAATCAATACACGTACATAAATTTTATTTGATTGTATGTGGTGATCTTTAATGATGATTTAAGAGATTGATTAGAAAGAGAAAGCCGTCGTGATCAGCATTTAAAAGCCTACGACAATTCAAGTAGTACAAAAAATATTAGGCCGTCGTCACCTTGCAATATGTATTATATTTATGCACACATATGCTGATCAATGAGCGAGCAAAATGAGCGCATCCGGCAACTCGGCTGTGCAATTTTAAAACCTAGTAAGGGACATGAGCCATTTTATAGGAGAGCCAAATAACATGTTGGTTTTTTACATTTTTCTGCATTATGATTGACTTTGGTTTTTCAATTTTGAAAATGCTTGTTTTATAAGCGAATTTGTAATGCAAACCGATGCTTTAATACATTACGCTGCATAATGCAAAAACCGTTTTTTCTTGGAGGGAATTCTTTGTCCTACATAAATTTTATAATACCTTCTATTAAAAATATAAACAATAATGCTATTTTTTAACTGTATAGAGACATGAATTACTCGCACTTACTAGAATCTTTCTGATCATAAATACTGACATATTATTAATTTTTTATGTATCCTTAAAAATATTTATTTCTATACCAACTGGAGCCATATACTATCGAGACTTTTGAGGTAACGTTATAATGTTTTATATTCATTTGGTATCCAAATGTATTTATATTCTTGCATGTGTATGACTGTTGTACTAAATGAATATTTTTTCTTCATTTTAGAGAGATCAAGTTAGAATGTGTAGTTTGCATAAGCAGACGTTAAGCAAACCACGTTTTGATTTCCAATAAGGATTAATATCAAGAGATTGTCTCAGAATATGTTTGAGAGATCTTTGTAAACGTGAAGTCATCCCAAGTCCACTTATGGTACTTGATCTGGTGTTCGATCGGAATTTGTTGGCGGGTATCCAATAGGTTAGATATTCTGTCAGGCTCGTAAATCTGGAATATCTACCAAAGGAAACTTTAGATGAAAATTTCAACATCTTAAGTCTACATCAACATCATTATGATCAGCCGGCGGTAGTCCACTGCTGGACACTTACCGAGATATATGTACAAATATTACTACTGCACCTACAGTAAACTACCATTATTTTATTGTTGATTGTTAATGTATGTTAAAATTTGGATTTTTCATCGCCATCAATACACCTACAACAGTCCACTGTTGTATGCTGACCTCCCTCAAAACCGTTATAACGCTTTATGCTTGGATTACAGATCGCGGTATAATTTTTATTCTTAGGTAAACACTGCTAGCAATTTAGCGCTAGATATTTACTTCCACATTCGCTTTGTACGACGACTTTAAAAAAAGGGGTGGCACCATTTCTATAACGCAAACACCTTTAAAAAAGATTGGCAGTCAAACTTACTTTGCTAAGATTTGCGAACACAAATCAGAAAAATAATATTGTGGGTTTGCAAAGAAAGGTGTATAAAGAATAACTTACTGATAAACGGCTGTAAAAAAATTCTCCAACACCTCGCTATGGTCAATAACGTTGATAACCTGAAACACACAATACTACTTGTCACCACAAACATAACGCGTATCGCTTCTGCACGGGGATACTCAGGTGTAGTAGAGTAGTAGACTCCATGAAAGACAGCTGTAAACACATAATATTAATTTTCTGATTTGTGTTGATGGATCTTAACAAAGTAAATTTGACAGCCCATCTTTATAATAGATTCTGCATAGTACCCTACATGCTCCATCAATAATCAGAAACACAGTTACTTTATTTTATAAATACAGTTTTTACTACATTTATTATTATCAGATCACCCGCTTTAAAACCATCCACTACCATTCGATGTAGTCGCATAACAATCTTTTACTTAAGGGGTTCTCGAACAATTAGGACATTGGGAAAGATGATCGTATGTTTCAATGAAAGGCCGGTAATGCATATGTGACGCTCCTTCTTTGTCTTCATATGTATATCTGTTATGATTAATTGCCATAACGAGTTACATTCTCGTTTGCCTTCTATGCAATAAATTTTTTTTTAACTATGCTTTCCATTTCATCAATGATGATAACGTTATCAAATTCATAACAATATAATTCGTATATGAATACCGCTAAACTTGTTAAAATAACAAAGCGACCTCTGACCCAAGTCGCGATATCGTCGAACTTAACGAATTCTAAATTATAGTTAGAAACATTCATGAACAAGTTGCATGACGTAACTCCGCCTCCATTGATGATAGTCGCTAACAATATATACTATGCCGTCATTTCCTTAAACAGCAAAATATATGCGCGTACATTGTTTATATTTTTCTTATTTGAAAGCATTATAATTGCTGCAAGTATATTTCCATTGTTTTTTTTTTACATTAAAGCTTGATATATGCTTTTAATTTAATCATTTTGAATATATTATGCATGTACAGTGGTTTTTGGCATAGAATAAGGCCAACCCATCTCTTTCCCTGGGTGACATACGCGGAGACCATGAGGGCAGGGCCAGTAATGGGCAGCATCTGCGATTCTCACCACACTCTAAGCGGCAAGGTAACTCCCTCAATTTTTACGGTAGCTAATTTCCAGCAGTAGATTGTTACAATTGGTTATGATAATTAGTAGATATCATCATCAATAGTCTGTAAAAGTAATTGACAGCGGACTCCAATTTGGGAGAAGTACTGAAACAGACAGGCGTATTGACGACCGAAGTATGTGCATACCGCATCTATTAAACTTCTGCCCACCCAATCTAAAGACTCTCTTAGCTAATCAAATTATGTTATTTGATTCGATTGTATTTCTTTTTTAAAAATAAAACTCAACAAAAAGAATCGGCTGATATTATTTATGACTCCCATTTGAAAAATGAATACTGAATACTGTTCTCATCGACTCCCCAGTATCAAATTCTTCCACTTGACCACATACAAAGTCGAACGATTCGAGTTGTCGATGACCAAGATCTCACCGGTCGGTGAGAACGCTTCGTTGATTTCTGTGGTGTCGCCGATGTGTATGGGCGGCGTTGATTGCTTTCTCGGCTTGCTTCAGGCGACACGCTCGCTCGTTTGCTCTCCCATCCAATAAAAAAATCTACTATATAAACTTATTTGCTTTGCCATTTTGAAGAATTTATTACCAAGAATATCAACTTTCTTTAAAGAGAAAACTAGCAATCTCTTCTTATGACTAGAAATTTTGTTAACCATTCCGACTAGCTTATAATTCTTGTGTTAGAAAAATATGGTCTTCAGTAAAATAATGGCACATGACCTCAGATCGTAAGTGGTCCTACCAATTGAACTCACTCGTCACAACGTCGCAATCACTACAAAATTCATAGAAACAAAATTGTCCCAGTGTATGTATACTCAGTCGTTGTATTATTCAATAATATGCGGGCCTCACGTGCCGGTAGTGCCGGCCGGTGCGCCGTCGCGTCAGAACCCCTCTGCATGTCCGGTGAGCGCGTCACTTCACTATCACTTGATTTATTTTTAGATAGTACTCTCGTGTACTGCCAGGTTTGTTTGTCACGGGACAATATCCCACGTAAATCCATTGTCATAATTTTACGTGATAATCAAGGCAAACTTTGTTAAATTGTAACTCACGGTGATGTAAGCGCTTGTGATAGATAGTAGTGTTGGGAGGTCGCGTTTCTTATTCTGAAGACCGTTATATATATTATCATAGATGTTCTCCTTTCTTCTTTGCTTCTCCGACTAGCATCTAGCGTAGTATATATTTGGTAGCAAATTTAGCACAATAAAAGACAAATAATAATAACAAAACTTTATGTCAGGACTAACCCATATATCGTTAGTAACAATCTTTCTTATAATTTAGTGTTAGTAAAATCACAAAATTTTATAACTTTTATTTTTACATTTACAAAACGTTAAAATATAATACATTAATAATTTATACAATAATATTATAATACAAATTTGAAAATAACAACATATTTCTATAATAGTTATAAATAGTAATGAAATAATTTAATTTTACATTTTATTTCATATTAAATTAATCTGAGTAATAATAATAATAAATAATGCATAAAACGGAGCGAAAATAAATTACAATAACACATTAAAATCTACGTTAGTTAGTTCAAAACATAACGGTGCGACTCACTCTCTAATATGGTATAGGCAAGAGGTTTTTCTCTTGTCTTTTGCCTACGACTTTTCTCATCATGATAAGTTGCAACAATTTGTATATAACATGTCTCATTGTATGCCACCGGTAAGTAACTTTTCTATTGTACTTTTGATATTTAGACTATAAAAGGTTACATTTTTAATTTATCCGTCGGAGAACGTTCTCATTGGCCATTTACATGATTTATATGACCATATGGTAGATATATGATCATATAAATTTTTATTTTATTTTACTTTCAAAGTTTGAGGACGCTGGGCGAATGCTCTGTTAAACGAAATCCATGATAGCCTTCATTGTGTAGTCTCACGTGTAGCAAACATCCCACACAATGTAGCGATGTGGTCATCTTGAATTTTGGAGAAACAGGCACGCGTGCATAAACCCGTGCGCAGAGTCCCCCTTAGCGAATAAAATAAATTGGGACTCACCGACTACGATATTTCGAAGCTTCCAGTATGTTGTATGAGGGAGCGAGACTAGAACTCTGTTGACCCGCATTCCATGGAACTTTAGTCAATAACACATTTTGCTGATCTACGCAACTTACGTAGAATATAGTGATGCACAATAGTGAATAAAATTCTCTTTTAATTATAAAATAAAAAAAATGTTATAACATATGTATTTTAGTTTTTTTTTATGGGATACGAGGGCAAACGAGCAAGCGTGTCGCCTGATGGAAAGCAATCAACGCCGCCCATGGACAACCGCGACACCGCAGGAGTCGCGGAAGCGTTGCCGGCCTTTTAGGTATGTATAGGCTTGTTTTTTGAAGGTTCCAATGTCGTAGCGGTACAACTGCCGAGGGTAGCTGATTCCACAAACTGGTGGTGCGTGGAAAGAAGTTACGGGAGAAACGCACCGTAGTCGATCGCCACTCATCCAGATGGTGGGTATGAAATTTTTCTTTACGGCGAGTGTTACTAATTGACGCAGTGGCACACGATCTGCAGTCCGCTTTCTCAGGAGGCGGAGGAAGAATAATATTGACTGACATAAACAATGTCCAAAACACCATAAAGTAACTTAATCACGAAATTGGATAACGTATATCCAATTATCCATAAATCCTAACAGCTATCAGATTAATATTATATGTACATACTCGTATATTAATAACATTATTCAACAATTTGTATAACTTAATATGATTTGGTATTAGCATGAAACAACCTGTGCGGGAATTACTTGCAATAGCATCCACACAGAAATCGGTTTCGGATAAATCATTATCTTGAACACGGGCTTATCAGCCGATCAATTAATAATCGGACGAGGTGGTCCAACTCATGGATCGTAAACAATCCAACAACAGATCGGCATGTATTAATTAATGGGCTGCATTCCGTAAAATATATTCCACTCATATTTATTTGCGTTGGAGTACAAGAACTCTCGGGTGAGATGGGCGGGCGGTGTGTCGAGCGATAGCGGGGTCACGTTCCCGAGATAAAACGCGAGATAACGCAGACGTCTTCACCGCGCGATTGTCTTCGCATGAAGTCGCGAGATGTATTATTTGGAGTTGTTTCGAGATTACAAGTCACTTCGTGGCCGATTAACGTACTGGCAGGTTACGTTAATAACACATACATATCGGCGTCATCCAAGAACGATACATTACACATATGCGTCCATCTTTTGGTGCATTGGACATTTGAAGATATTTTTGGTCAGAATTATGATGTACTAGCTTTTGCCTGCGGCTTCACTCGCGAGGAATTTGCTCTGCCACATTAAGTTTCATGACAGATCATTTTAAATAAATGTATTTTTTTTACTTAATAGTAAAATTATATTACGACCAAAATTACATAAAATCATTACAAATTGTAGCCTATATGTTATTTCGATGTATAACCTTATTGTAAAGTTTTATCCAAATCCGTCCAGTAGTTTTTACGTAGTACCAAACATACATGCATACTCACAAACTTTCACATTTATAATATCAGTAGGATTAGTAGGATAGGGTAGGATGTATTCTAAAAAGATGCTATTTTATTATCTAAAACTATACAAATAATATATCAATCTACATACATATTTTAAAATATTGGCAATATTGTGCAAAAACCTTTTATCTTCTTCTCTTGAAGAAGCTTTACCACGCTTATGTCAACTAAAAGTTTGTGTACATACTTCGGTACTATATCTGAAACTTTTAAAGTAACTTTCCTTTAAGTACTAGAACCGCGCATAGAAAGTTTTCTCGCGCGTCCATACCAAACCTAGTGGAATTAATTATTGATACGATCAGTGTCTGGTGCAGTCACACAAACAATAGGTTATCACATCTGAAGAATCACAATTTAAATAATACTTTGAATAAATACTGGTTTCCAGTAAGGACATACCCGACTCAAAAGACTTTGAGTCAGGTACGCAAGCATACGCTGTCCGTTTCCGCATAATTCACTAAACGAGTGTGAAAGATATTTATCGCAGCGGGCAGCCGATATAATCGACAATCAATGACTACAGCCTTACGTAGCAATGCGAATTGCAATTTCTCCGAGTTTTGCATATGATAGTTGCAATCAATTTGTAAAGACAATTTCGTTTTACCTTCAAATGTAAACGAAATATATTAAATTAAAATATAGTATAAAAATTATTTTTGTTTGGGAGAGGATTGGGCCTTAAAAAGAGCGTATGTGGGTCGTCCAACTGGATGCTGTCTTATAGGGTGCTCCGGATATTACTGCAGTGACTTGGTGGAGGTTGACCTGCACGATCATCAAGTCAGTAACTGGCAAGAGGTGATATGGGACAGGGCACGGTGGCGAAAGTTCTTTTCGTAAGCCAAGATTCACTTCGGGTCTCTGAGCCGGCGATGTTAGTTTTTTCTCTATACTGTGTATTATACCTACTGTATATTATACCTACCATCATTATTAAAACAGTTGTAACGGTCTACTGCTGGATATTCGCCTTCCCAAATACGCCTGGTGTTGTAATAATCGCCACGCCTGACAGGAGGATTCCAAATCGCCGATTGATTTTTATTACTCAGGTAGACATTGCTACCTGTCTGTTAGTATTTCTTTCCATATTCGCTACGACAATCACAGGAAGAAATGAGGTGGACCTAATCTATGCTGGAAACCAAACAGCAAGTGTAAAAATTTAATAATGTTTATTTTTTGTTCTGCACATTTTAAACGACATGTCTGTCGTATACTGATTGTAAATATAAATACATACATACATATCATACATATCGTCACGCTTTCTCCCGTAGGGGTAGGCAGAGATCACAGATCTCCATCTGTTACGATCTCGGCATACTTCCCTTGCTTCCTCCACTCTCATTATTCTCCTCAGGCAAGCCTCGCTTAAGGTACTAACAATAGTATTAAAATACTTAATAAAAAAAATATTTCACTACCTTGAATCAATATTATTTTTTTTACTAATGAGATATGGTAATCAAACAATTTAAATTTCATTTGATTGACTGGAATTATCATGAAAACACAGATCAATTAAAAAGCAAGTACATTTATTTTTCAAAATTAAATATGACAATATAGAGCTTTCTATAAAGGATCTATGGAGAGGGCTATGCTCGGACTTTCTCTAGTGGATAGAATTCGAAAGGAAGAAATTCGCCGGAGAACCAGAGTCACCGACATAGCTCTTCAAGTTAACAAACTGAAGTGGCAATGAGCTGGATATATTTGTACAACCGACAATCGTTGGAGTAGACGAGTGCTGCAGTTCAAACCGCAACTGGGCAAACGTAGTATGGGACGCCTCCCTGCTAAATGGGGTGACGATCTGCGCAAGGCGGCTGGCAGAGACTGGAGGCGTGTAGCCGAAGATAGGGATAGGTGGCGTGCCTTGAGTGAGGCCTCTGTCCAGCAGTGGACTGCTGCGGGCTGATATTGTTATTAACGATAAAGAAGTAAATGAGATATGTGTTTATATTATCATAAAATTATATTGTCATAAAATATCTGTACTTTGTTGATGTTTTAAGAACGTTCTTTTTTACAATTTTATTTTACAATACGTTTAATATATTCAGCAACCGGAATAAAATTCTTAGAACAAAACTCTCGACAAAAACTTCGAAAGTCACTTGTCATAAGTTACTGGATAACCTTTGACATAACCATTTTTAATGTTTCTTTACAATACGTTGAATATGACACAGAAATATTGTCGTGTTTATCTTATGACACTCGTAATAATTTACGTATAAAATGTTAGTAATAAATTAAAAAAATAAAATATCCAGAACAGTTCCTCGTTTATGCAAACGAGTTGTGGAAAAATTATAGCTTGCAAGAAACAAGTGTCAAATTAATGCGTGAAATCGTAAATCGCTTACGTCGTGCCATATTCCATTTTCTAGTCGTCATATCTAAAATGACTATAAGATTAAATGAAGTATCGAATATATGCGAGCCGAGTTTGGTTCCGTTTTCCCGTATCTTTGATTATAATAAAATATCCAGAGCAGTTCCTCGTTTAT
The DNA here is from genome assembly GCA_031353405.1 of Baronia brevicornis. Classification (NCBI taxonomy): domain Eukaryota; kingdom Metazoa; phylum Arthropoda; class Insecta; order Lepidoptera; family Papilionidae; genus Baronia; species Baronia brevicornis. Next base: position 105,590 of record JASFAT010004826.1, on the reverse strand, counting down.
GCAAACGAATTATGGAAAAATTATAGCTTGCAAGAAACAAATGTCAAATTAATGCGTGAAATCGTAAATCGCTTACGTCATGCCATATTATTTATTGCAATTTGTGGTCGTCATATCTGAAATGACTATAAGATTAAATGAAGTATAGAATATGTGCGAGTCGAGTTCGGTTCCATTTCCCCGTATCTTTGATTATATAATTTAAAGTTTTTACTTAATGTGATTACTATTATTATATTTATTTGTTTATATTATTACTAAGTTTTTATAGTAGCGGGCGAACGAAGATATTGCTGGTCTTTCACGCATTTGAATTCTTGATCTTAGATTGAGATCGATTTGAAAATCATTCTGAAATCGTTGTTAAAATCTATAATATAATATTAATTCACCTCATTCTGTGGATTACCGTAACGCAAATTCGAAATGTTATATTAATCATCGAGCAACTGTTATTACTATCCATAAACTGAATTATGGGGCAAAATTAACCTCTGTATCGAAAACGGCCCTAACCTTGGACAAATTTTCATTTAAGTTGTTAACTAATGAAGTAACAAATCAATTTTGTTAACTAACCAACTTGCATTAAACTTCATGATGGTAGTTTTTATAGTTTCCTTGGATTTAAGGTATATCTAATTTTTATTTAAGAATTTCGTGTCATTGCTACTATCGATTCGGCAATTTGCCGAAGTTTTTAGGAAAGGCCAGGCCAAGAGTCTCCTTAACCGGCAGGCTTGCATGAGGAGTGATGAGTATGGAGGAAGCAAGGAAAGTATGCTGAGATCGTAGCAGATGGAGTTCTGTGGCCTCTGTCTATGTATGTATGTATGATATCTTTTAGCTTTACCTGCTATTATCATTCTAGAATATTCTGTGTCAACTTTAATTTTAGTGTTTAAATGTAACTAAACTTTAATAAAGATTTAAGAAACATATCAGGAAATAACAAAATAATTAAATTAAATGCTGACTTGGAAAGAAATACGTATCATCATCGTCAGACTACCTTTCCCAAAGTGCGCCATCTCTTTTGTAGCAGCCGGCTTACGTTGAACGTCGCTCTATTTAGGTCTTGCGGTTATCGGTTCTTCAACAAACGTCTCCAGCTCATTACCATATCAGTTTACTAACTCGAAGTCGAATACAGTATACTAACCATGTCAAATATACAGCTAGCCCATTCGAGTGTAGGGAAGAATTAGTATAATAACATTCTTAAAATACATACTTTTAGCTAAAAGATTCAATAAAGTGTAATAAACATTACAATAATGTATATGAAAATTAGGATAAAGTGGTTTAGAAACAGAAGCGAAAAAAAAAACCAATTAACTATTTGATAAACGCTTCTTCCATTACGGAAACACGAAAGGGGAGGCATTCCGAATAAGCACTTAATAACACTGCGTTAACAAGGAATTCCATGTCGTTTTGAATAATTTTGACCCCAGGGGTCAATATGATTTATAAGTGACATAACTGATATCTTTGAATTACCTGTACACCAATATTTCTTCATATAAATATTAAAATTTATTATACATACCATTAGTAAGTAATTTATCATGTAGCCGTAAACAAAATTAAGCAAGCATTATTTTAAATTCGCCAAACTAAACAATACACCTAAAACACCTACCATAATACCTACGCATATAAAAAAGACAAACGAGAGCGGATTTTTTGTGACCTGTCTTAAATCCTACATGAACGAGTTTTTGTTACAGAATTATAAATAAAGATTAAGATTGGCTTAACGAACTTCTATAAAAATATTAATTAGTAGTCAGAGTCAGGTATTACTTTGCGTAATTCAATCACCAATACAGCCGTAACAATCCACTGACGAACATTTACAAGGGGTTTTGTTGTAATCTGACAGCTTAACAGGCTAATTGGGGATGGCAGATTATTTTTTAAAATTCGATAGACTTTTTAAATTCGATAGAAAAAATGGATTGAACCTTTTCTACACCGGCTTACTGTACACGTTAGACATAGTCTTCTTTGATTTTATTAAGTAGGCATTCAGCATGCCGGGGGCGTCGTACACTTCGTTTGCAAACGGCAGTCTCTAATCCAACAGTTGTCGATTCTCCAACAAACGTAATCAACCCATTGAAACTTCAGTTCACTTACTCGAAGAGCTGTGTCGATGACTTTGGTTCTCCGGCGAATTTATTCGTTTCTGTTTTGACTACATTGTTACATATGTCTTACAAATTTAGCTATATTTATAAATTATGAAACATCACTTACTTACTCCGTTGGCTCAGTGACCCGAAGCGGATCTTGGTTTCCAAAACGAGAGTATTCCATCTTTCTCTATCCTTGCTATTTCTTGCCAATTGCTGACTAGAAGTTCACGCAGATCAGCATCTACCCGATCTCTCCAGCGTTATCTGGGTGGTTCAACTGGCCATTGACTACTTGATCGAACGAATATACTCTCTTTACACTCCGATACTCTCCGATTCGCTCAAGATGAACGAGCTAACGTAGTCGATTCGCCTTGATTCCACCCATAATGTTTGGTTAAGCGCATGAAAGAATTCGATCAACTAAATGTATATATACTTACTTCCTATAATCGTTCTTATGATTAGAAGTGTTAGTGCTAGTCTCTCCATAACCAAGTTGGTCTTTAATGCTTAAGTCATAATAATACGCTTCATACTTCATAAAGATTATCAAGCGTTGCTAAGTCACTGTCATTTATTAGTATTCAGAAAACACAGCACTACTTTTATCTCCGACATCTGTGATTGATATCGACGAACCAAGCGGTAAATTATCGTAACTGGTAAAGAAACATTTGTCTCAGGCACCATGTTGATAACACGATAAGTATAAAATGTTTCACTTTATTTTGTAAATCATTATTCAATGTCATCAAAATGTGTAATGTTTAATACATTTGAGTTTAAATCCTTAATATTTTAACATCAATTTTTTTTTCCATTCAAGATCGACTTCATGTGTTCTGTTCAAGATATAAACTTCCTTTGCGATTAAGAAAAAGACGCAGCTTTAATAATGAAGTTTTTATTTTTAATAAAAGCACAAATTGAAATCACCAAAAATATCAAACTTCTTCATTTACAATAATAGCGAGTGTTCTATAATACTGGAGATTTACGCAAAGAAAGTGCAGAATACAAAATTTAACAACATAAATAAAACATATGGGAATAAACTATTCTGATATACGTTAGTTAATTAACATATTTCTAGGGATATTAATAGCATATTAGTTATATACGTAACTAATATGCTATTAATATCCCTAGAAATATGTTAATTAACTAACGTATATCAGAATAGTTTATTCCCATATGTTTTATTTATGTTGTTAAATTTTTTAATTTGAAAGTTTTTAAAAAAAATGTAAAATAGTCAGACAAATGCAGACATGAGTGTTCGTATAATGGCTTTTTTCCGTTCGTTATTGGGAGATTCTAAAAACTGATTTTACCCTTTAATTCTTCATAAGACGGGATGCTATACTTAAAAAATAATAAGCGCTTAACGCTTTATAATCAAAGCTACACAATACGACTCTCTGTGTTTAGGACGTCATTATAAACCACAAATGACAAGAAATCCACCAAACCACGGTCTGCCGTGCCAAAGGATGCGTGGCTAAGGGCGAGCCTAGTCGCAAGCGTGCCGACCGTCCCGGGATCAGGCTCCCCCGGGTACTATGGTGCCTTACCTCAGCATGCAGGGCTCTGCTGGGGCTGACCTCCATCCTCCCTTGTGGCTCGTGTTACTCACTAAGACGAATTAATATACCTAATTTGTTGAAAAATGACGGCGACGTGGTTCGCCACCCGTCACGTCCTGATTCTCACGAGGGCGAGAAGCGACCAATGGAGAGCCGTTTCGCTGCGATAAGTGGTAGCGGATGAAGCTCTGTGGTCTCTGCCAACCCCTGCGGGGGATAGGCGTGAATATGTAAAAAAAATAAAAAAGAGCACTCAGACTCAGAATTTATATACCTTTACCTTTAATATACTATACCTTTCATACGTATATTTGTACCTATCCCTGATGCGGCAAAGCTACGATTATTGGCTCACAAAAGGAACATTTAGCCACTACGCTCTCTGGATCGTCAAACTTACCACTTCGTTGTATCTAATTACTTGATCAGTTACGATAATAAAATCACAAAACACTTTTGCATGTCTATACGGTCCCTTAGCAATGTTTTTGGGTCTGTTGTTATTACGTCAGGTTATATAAAGTCATTGATCGTTCAAATTATAACATTTCATACTTACTTTCTGCAGTATGAACGTAGTTTTACAAAATGCATAAAAACTTTGTATGCCGGTGTGGAAACTTATTTACATATTAATATCACATGTAATACTGAGATCCAAGAGAACTGCCTTAGATAAGAAAAGTGCAAAATATTTATATAACAATACAGGCGTATTTATTATATACGAAGTCCTTATAACTTACAAATGCCCTATGCTATCATTCTAGGTGATTTAAATATGATACTACCATAATATAAAACAATTACCACTAAAATCCAAGTGTGGAACGAAGCCTTTGAAATATAACGTAAATTTTTACGACACGATAACTTAGATAATGTCTTTTTTATGTTTCTATCTCACCGCGTCCTCGATCTTTCTGTCCATTAATAAAATGCAGTGGTCGTTAATTTAAGTGCTTAAGTATTGAACTGAAAAGAAACAATTTAGCACAATATCCTCCAAACTCGCATTCTGACGTTTTTTCCGAACAAATAAGGTCTTTTTCTGGGCACTAGTTTTCATGGTATGGATTGCCACGGATGCAAATCCCGACAAGTGATCGTAACACACTTTAAGAAAAATTCATCAGCATGTAGATTATTCACTATAAGAGACTTTTTATTCTCGCGGATAATATGTCACTCTTTTATATATTTAAAAACTTTCTGACATTGTAAAACGAATAATATTTTTTATGATCTACTTTTTCCTCCGTCTTAGTCCTATTTAGACTTTATTAAATTTGCTATTTACCTATAAGTTAATTCTTAATTAAATTTAAACAACAACAGGATAACTTCCTTGAACTTTTTTGAAAATTTCGATACACTCTTTCATTTATTCATCAACAATGGGCTCGTGATATTTGTGGAGGACTGACTACCGTAAAAGCAGACGAGTCCTGGAATGGAGATCCTATATTCAGTAGATAGCCGTAATAATAGTTGATGATAATTACATTTTTAGAGACTTGAAAGAGAAAAGAGGTATAAAAATGGAAATTTATTATAAGTATTAATTCTGACTTATATGGATATGGATATAAAATGGTTGGGAATATCAAAAACATCAAAGCGTAATTGAACAGCAATGAGAAGTTTTTGTTGATTCTAAGGAAAACAAAACTGACGTCCAGGTGGATCGAATCTCGCTGGGTAAAACAAAAGAGAACACATCCCAACTATCTTTGTGTTCCTATGATAATAACGACTCATGTACGCACTTTGTGCATACTCTATTTTAAATTATTCGGAAATGTTGAGTGCTGATGCTAACGCCTCTTTTGTGTTTACACATAGATTTAATATATTAGGGAATTTAAAATATTTCAAGGTATCACTAGTCAGATACGATATAAGATACTATCTTGTAAAATGTATATACAATTCTACAAACCTATTTATTTGAAGCCTATTTATCCAAAATTCTAAATAAGCGCACTAACTGCCTAAACTCTGATGACTCGAATGGTGCAAAGAAGTGTTTTGCGTTTTCGGAGCCCAGGATCGCAGGTTCAACTCCAGCATCGGAACAAATATTTGTATGGCTCACAGGTATTAATTTTGAGTTATCTGACCATTATATTTGTGTTGTAAAGTCCAATGAACTGCAAGTGTCGAGATTATTTTCTTTGAAATTTTGTACTTTGCATAATTAATATAAATAATATTAATATAAAATATATAATAATTAAGGAACGTTTCTTAAGAAGACATGTCTCATTAATGTAATAAAATCAGAGAATTTTTCTGTGCAGTGCTATGCTACGAATGGAGCAGCTCAATTGGGGAAGTACCTATTATACTCTCTATTATATATATTGAATATCAGTTTTAAGCGGAAGTATTTTTTGTATTTTACGCATTCGAGGGATGAGTGTGAGTGCAAAAATTCTGAGGCCCAAATCCTTTAGTTACCTCTTAAAATAAATAATGACTATAATATAATATTATTTTAAATAATAATGTAGAAAGTATTAAATGTAAGCGACTATTAATTGAAAGATATTTCTATATGTTTTTACCAATAAGGAGGTACGATCTGGTGGATATGGTTTAATTTTGCAATATCGGTCAGTGAATGTGGAAATGGGCTAACAGTGCGGAATAAATGCTTTCTTGATGCTGTACCACGCAAAAATAGCCAATATCCACGCCGGCGTTAAGTGCTAGACGACAGTCGAATAAACAGAACGATCAGCTCAAGGACGTTCGCTTTTTTATCCAGCGGGCAACCAACGCCCCCGCGTCCCGCATCAACACACTGACTGATACACGATCACTTGCGTACATCACATCATTCATTGATAATATTAATTTCACCATAAAATATATTTCTTATTTATTTTTTCCGACTACGTTGTAGCAATGTCATTTTCGTTTAAATTTAGAACGGTTAGAATTTTTTAGATTAAATGTATGTAAGTTATTTTTTACGAATCTTATTTTTGTAATACGGTTAGGTATATTTTTTTATTTCCCGAAGATTTCCCACTTATACTTACTGAGATAATAAAAGGTTTAGAAAAATAATATTTGGTAAGCGCACAATACGTACAATATATTGTAATAGTATGATGTAAATAAGTGTACGGTATTAGACAAACAATGAATAGTAAACACAAAATGCCAATTATGCCCAAGTGGCATGTACGGAAGAGATTTTAAGTTTAATTTTGTTTTAATATAATAGTTGGATAAATCCCGTTTCTGGATACAATATTCTTCTGATTTTATGTAAAAAATTTAAGCATAATCTGCAACGGAGATTTAAATTGCGCAGAAGCCGAGTGCTTGCTTTCTGAGCCAAGGGTCACAGGTTCGATTTCCGGGAGGATAAACGTTAATATGGACTACAGCAATGTTCCCCAACCACAGAGCCACGGGCCGTAACCGTGCTGTTACTCAAATGGAACCGGGCCATACAAGACACATCATCAGTCGTCTTCATCAGAGCGGTAGCTGAGCTACCACTCAGACGCCGGTTTTCTGCAGGAGTGTGGTACTTTCCCGGGCGAGCCGGACCATTCATGCTACAGACAAATATTATGCCATTCTTGACAAAGCATTCGTCTGCAGCGTGACTCTACAACTAGGAAAAGGATGATACTTTGGTTAAGAGGGTACTCTTAACCAATGAATCATCAAGTAATATTAGTTCTTATAATTTTAAAATAATGTTAATATAGGATGAAGAAATGAAGACTTATTTCTTTTAAAATGTTTTTTATTCTTTAAAAATTATTATTTTATTTTTATTCTTATTTCTTTAAAAATTAATATTATTTAATATTAATACGTGAGGAAAAAGACCTTTTTTTAGTAGACCTTTTTAAACACGTTGCGCGATATTTTAAGCATATTGCAATTTCAGTAAATTAAAAATTATCATCCGTATTAGAAGATTGACAATGAGAAATACCTAGCGATATGCTAGATAGTCAAATTTGTGAAACTTAAACGAATGCATGCAATAAGTGTTACAGCATAAATCAACATACACAATAAAGCGTCGTTTAGCTTATATTACGTAAAAGCTTTTTTTGTTCAGACAGATAGGTAGACGGTTTACAGGTATACGCGTGACTCAGTTCTGTGGTACACTCTACCTTTTCACAAAAGATATTACAGACTTTTCTCATAATAATCTAAATTTTACCAAATGATAAATGTTCTGAAGTAAACTAGAATAATTATCATTAAAAACTGTATGCTTTATTTATTATACTAACGAATTTATTGGTTCAGTGGCAAAACTATCACTTTCGCCGCCGCTACCGCCGCGGATTCGATTCCCAGATCGAATCAAATGTGGCGGGTTTATGGCTCCATAAACCCGCCATATGAGAATCCATGCCCAACTGTTAAACATATTCTTTATGCTCCTATGTCCCCGAGGTGGGGCGGAGGGCGTCGACAGTGCTTCTCTATTGTGATCGGTCTTGAGCGACGCGCTTCACTTCAGGCCACGTCAACCCGATGGATTGAATGGATCTAATCTGATCTGAATTAAACATATACGGGCTGTAAAAAAAAGGAAAATCATCGTAATAACATTCGACATCATTCTCTGTGTAAAGCCGATTTAAAGATTCCGCCATTTATCCAGTTACTGTGCAAGCAGATGAAGCTGCCTCAGCATCTTCATAATAGCGATGTGAATATGACCATCCCATTTTGTCAAAATTGTATTTATCGATGATCTATTACTAATGATCGGTATATAAGATGAGCATGTTTTTCGACTCTTAAAGATGACTATCTAAGGAAAGGATATCATTGGTGTAAGTTGCGTATAAATGGATTATTATTGTCCACCTACTACACGCTATACGGCGTCATGTTTTCGAAACACTTCCTTCAACGCACACGTGGAATGACCGTCCCGTTAAGTGGAACGCCGTTGCATGTTACAGACCGCGTCGAAATATGGCTTTGATGATACCGCCAGCAGCTGGTCGTCAAAGCTGGACTGTTTAACAAATAATTTTTTGGAACTGATAGGCAAACGAACAATCTAATGGTTAGCAACTCTTGGCACACATGAACATCTGCAGTAATACAGGACCTACCGTAAGTAAGGTAGGTGTTTAGAGTAAAGATTCGTATAATGGGAGGAGAAAAAATATTTAATACAAAGGAAAGGAGGAAATAATGGAAGAGGAAGACGAAACTAAAGGACGGGGAAAGAGGTTAATCCTCCGGATCCCTAAAGTCACCGTAAACAAACGCTAAAAATGCTAGTTCGTCCACAATCGAGGTAGCCCATTTACCTATGGCTATAGAATTTACCAATTGGCGACCAATTAGCTCAGTGGCGGGGCCCTCCGCCCGCATCAGAATAAATATATGTATGGATTACAAATATTTATTCCAATTCTGGTAACCCTGCCAATCCGCATTGGACATGCGTGGTGAGTTAACATTCGTTCCTCCAGAAATGGAGAGGCCCGTGCTTAATAGTAGGACATATATGGGCTGATAAAAAAAAATTTTTGAAATGAATTTACCACTATAAAATTTGACTCCTGATTTGTTCTATAGAAATATTAATCCCAATTAATTATATCATTTAATTTGTATGGTCTTAGAAACAATTAATTACACTAATATCAATTAATGTGTAGAAGCCTCAAGAGTATAGCTATTTATATCGAATACTTACAAGTAATCTAAATCCATAAAGGGGATTACGTAATGTGTGCAACATAATGGTAGTTGGTTGTTTCTAATTAAAGTTTGCCGTGCTTTGTATTTTCAACATTTGCCGGGTAACTAGGACACGAACGGACCTAGGCACTAATTCCCCAGTACCACATACTTGCTTCCGCAATAGGATCTGTTTATTCCCTTCTTCTTTATTGCCTCTCCGAGTAACGAAAGTTGCCAGCCAATTCAAATGCTAACAACTATTTGTCTTTAGCGAAGCGAAACAGGTGGTCATCACTTATTATCCTTGTAGTATTAGAGTAATATCAAGGTTTCCATCTTTTGCCCGTGATTTTTCCGACAACTCGTACTTTTTAACGTCTCATAACATGTCTGAGGTAAGCAACTTTTGCCCAAAGCGTATTGGACGCATATCCAGACTCGAAATCATTACCTATAGACCACATGTTGTGTATTTCGATGCAAAACATGAACCCGCGATCATTAAAACAGTATCATCGCTTTTAGCTAAATTTTCGAAATTTTGTCAGAATACATTGGTGTATATATTATAATGTTACATACATTGTAAATCTTGATTTATTATCTATTATTCTCCTCAAGTTAGTGTTAAATATTGCTAATTTTTTTACAATAATTTCATAGTATTGTTTATAAGACATTTTAAATTGTATTTCAAATTTCTGATAAAATTTACCGCATTTAACGTTTCAATTAATAATTATTTATAATTTATTTTCATATAAATATATATAATCAAAAAGAAAATAGTCCGTATTTAACATTACTTTTCATTACAATTGCACATCTCTGTTTATTTTATATTCTCAAATTTGCATAAATTACGTCAGACCATCCCGAGACTACCAAAATAACGTTAACAGAAATGAGGGCAACACTAAAACATTCACGGGAAAGTTTTATGGAAACATAAATTCCGATAACGCATTTCATGGACCGCAATATCCAATTGTATGTCGAATTGCATTACAATGAACTTTAAACTTATATCAAAGCACAACGCAAAAACAATTACTTATATAGGTATTTTTCACAGACCGGCACAACCTTCGCGGAAGACTTATTTAAAACAAACACTTGTTGTACAATATTGGTAGTTTACGGGTTGATGGCATAATAAAAAGTGTTCATTTTGACACCAATCTGGTGTTTATTATTTGGGACAAATGTGACCCGCCGCCAGTAACCCGACACCGTGCCGTCTGTCGAGCGGAACACCACTCATCTTGTTTGATCTACTGAGAGCTTTTTAAACTTTTTATGTTATAGTTTAGTGCGCTTTAGGCGCCTTTATTGCTGGGTAAACATCTCAGGATTATCGTTCTTAGCGGCCTTGTGAAGTTTTGAAAACTTTTCGTTTTGACAGTTCCAGCAGAGCACCAGCCATTGCGGCTATTTCTGGAGTTTTGACTAGCGCCACATTTTTCTAGGTTTTTTTTTTTCGTTTTTATTTAACGCACTATTTTCACCAGTAAGGAACTGGTTACACACAAAATTGTGTTAGAACGTATAAATAGATGCTTTTTCCACGTAATCATGGCTGATAATGGATATATTACAACAATGTAAACAAATAAATTTAGGGCTACTTTTTTCATGTATATTTTAACCTTTAATGTTTATAGATAATGATATGTTGTTGATGTTAAAGAAAGACTTTTGTTTTCTTAAATAGCAGTTCGATCGGTCGGTACAGCAGCTGATGTTCCGACACTTAAGGAAAATAGACAGACCAGTATTGTAGCACTGAAATTAGTTATGCAACAGAGACAAAATCATCTTTTATTTCTTTCAAAATTTTGTCACCCTTTATAGAAGAAAATAATTTTGATTTTTTAAACTTTATTGCGCGTTACTAAAATCTATGGAAAGCAAAAATATATCTTACATTTACATAATAAATAATAACCGAAATTTATTAACGGAATTTTTCGTTTCGTAAATTTTTCATGTATATTTCAGTATATTTTTCCTATAATTATTACTAAATCACCATCATGATTCATACAAAAATAGTACGTATTTAAATTGATTAAATAAGAATAATGACTACTCTATTTAGACTGGGATATCCAGTTGAACATTTTATATAGAGAATTTTGGGGTAATGCATAAAATATGTAGTCGATTAATAGTTAAAACTAAACAATACATGTACTTAAAAGAATAATATTTTTATATTTTTACATACTACAACTTGTACAATATATAATATTTAAACACAAAGAAAAGTGAATTAAATACGGTAGTTTACTGGGAATGCTGCAATATTGTACATCGCTTTTCGGCGTTAAGCGGTCGGATTTTTAAATAAACATTTTTAATGATCGGCCCGCGCCTGAGCACCGCCAGGTGTGCGCAGACGGTGCCCTCTGCCCAACTCCTTTACGCGCACCTACTGCTTTTGTTCCTATTCATAGAATCCGTATTTCCTGACATGACCTATAATAATACTTATTTTAGGTTTCCCATATGGAATGTCATATACGAAAGCCAGTTACAAACTGAAATGTAATGCTTATACATGTTAGCAATAAATTAGATTTGAGATAGTTCCTTTCATTCCGCAATGAGCAAAATAATAACTACCCTATTTCTAATTTACATATTAACGTTTAAAATGTTTTATTAAGAAAAAAATATTATTAAAAAGAAAAATTATTTAATCAGTTAATTTTACACGTTATTAAATAGTACCCAGTGTTTTTTGGATGTATGCATATTGTTGCTGCTAAGTTCCTTCTAATATTAAAATAAAAAAACAAAATTAAAAATTAATCAATAGTAATGTATAATCTACAACGCTCTATGGTCTAGCACTAACTGACTTATGTGTCTACGGATCAGTAAGTGGACGATAATAAAGTAAACATTGTATACCAACATTAATCCTTCAGAAGCGATAAATCATTGTTTACACAATAATTATTCACCTTTTTAATGATACGTGTTTGTTCTCAAGGTTGGTGTAATTTCTAGCTTTGTTTACGACGGATAGGCGCCCAAAGCTGTATCTTCAGGCAAGGGCTTGTTAAGTAGTTATTTCCACTGTAAATTATAGTCCGTAATCTGTCAAAGCGCACTGTCACACCCACGTGATAGCCGGAGTAGGCGTTGTAGGCGTTCTTCGTCGGCTGGCTAGTGTCAACTTCAATTAAATTGGCTTTAGAAGTGTTGAACACGATCGTTTACCACAAGTAATGGAAAAATATTTCAACGATATATCGTCAGGTTATAATAACAATATCATGAATGATCTTATCAACATCATATATAAAGCTTTTATTTTATAACAATGCCATAAAACAGTGTTTACATTTTTTAAAGTATGAACCTACGTAATAATAATAATGATGGCTCATCGCGATGGAAAAAGAAGAAGTCTTGGTAACAGGAAGTGGAGAAGAATAACGAATACCGCCGAACTATTTTTTCTCTCGCTAAAGACAAATACAGTTATGTTGAATTGGCTACCTACCTATGTTAGTCAAAGAAGGCTAAAAAAAGAAGTTGAACCGTATTTATGGATACAATCGGTAATCCCCCGATATTTGTCTGAAGCATTAATATACACATTAGTTTACCTAATTTTACTTAATTTAATTAAATTATACAAAATGTGAAGTGACATTATTTGAAAGTATTATAATATTTTCAAATAATTTTGAATTCAGAATTCAAATTTAACTAAATCACTCTAAAAATAAGGAATGCGTGTTGTTTTGTTTTAGAGTTGTCAAATCTTTCACGACTAATCGAGAAGTTTCTGGATTCTGAATTTTATCACGAACACAAAAGTTTATTTTTAGTGTCATGATATCCAAATTAAATTGATAGATGGATTAAAAATATGTCATAATAATTTTCAGAGTTCATGTTTCTGTTAATAATTACAATCTCAAAAAATAATATCAGATAAAAATTTAAAATTTTAAAATTTAATTTAATTTAAATTAAATTAGATAAAAATTTAATTTCTCAGAGACAGTAATTTGTTATAAAAACCACGAAGGTAAACTGGTAAATTAGTAGATAAATCTGTGATATTCATATTATTTCATTTAATATTTGATTAGCACACATTTTCCAGATCATTTATTAACTAACAAAAATATTGCAATAATAAAAATTCTACATGCCAACTTCTGAGAAGTTGTTTCACTGTTACGCCTCGTCTGATGAGCGTTGGAAGCCGGAAACCTAATTTCTTTCTTTTTCCTTTACTTCCCCCTTCGTCTCCCATTATTGCCCTTTTCCCAAAGTACACAATGCACCTTCAGTGCCCTTGGTGTTGCATTATAAGTCTTAAATAAAAATATCAAAAACGAATTAAACTGAAATCTTTACTCAATTTCTATAACAGTTTATAATTTAAACTCGTTTTATTACTCCGTATTAACTTATACCTCCGTTTTGTGCAAAATTAATCACCAATGTAACTCAGTAATTAGTTGCGCTTAAAACTGTGAAATCCAATACGTGATGTAGAATAACGTTAGGTTGGATAAAGTTAGGTTGTCTTTACAATTTATTACTTGAAAGTATCGGGTATCAAATTGCGGACAACTTAACAATAAATATTAAATAATGATAAATAAGCCATACTAATTACGTCACAGACTAACAAAAGTGAATAAAGTTTAGTAGGTACTGGTATCTGAAAATTAACAAAAATATTTTGAAAGCTTTTAAGAACAGTTATTAAGTTTTTGAAAGAATTGCTTATATCAAAACCTAATCATTTTTGTCTAAACAGTAATAAACCATGTATCAAAAGATTGATTTTGACGCACCTTTTAACCAACCAACCTGGTATTCGTAACTTGTTATTACTAAAATTAATTGTTTGTTTATTAGCTAAAATGAAACTCGATAAAAGCATCATTAAGGTATATATCGCTTTAACATTGCCGCTTTGAAACAATCGTTGATTTTTTGACTAATACTAAAGAAGAAATGCACTAACTTTAAAAAAAGTATACTTTAATTTTATTGACATGAGAAAAGGTTGTTTATAATAATTCTTTTTAATTTCTGAGATTCATATAAATAAACTCATCCAACCAATTAATAATATCTTACAATAAAACATGTTTTTTTTTTAAAAAATTATGAGGTTTGTTATTTTTGTTTCCTATCTGGATACCATTATGTAGAATCACTACTCTATTTCGAAGCTCGAAATTTTAACCACATGCAGATATCAAAACGTAAATAAATATCGTATTCGAATGGCCGTATTTTAATACAAAGCACAATGGCTAAGAGATATCTTGCAATATCGATGTTGAGTGCAAGCGGTCACGTCGTTCCGAATCGATCACATTTCACTTGGCCACAATGAAACGGCTCGTTAACAACATCGCCCGTTAGATGAATGCCATCGCTTGTGCAACGCCCGCAATCTAAGAATATGGATTTCGTTACACACCCTTTAAGTGTCCGATCGTAAATTCACATTACCGTATTCATAATACAATTTTATACTAATATTATGTTTATACTTTTACTATATGTGAACCTTTTATTTGATTCGTTCATTGTCATCGTTAAGACATTATTATTACATTGAGATATCCATCCAATTGAATTGAAACAAAATTCATCCGACTTGAAGGAATCTATTTCGATACACATTCCTATTTCAATACGTTTCAATGCGTTTTTACATTTGATGTACTCGAAATTAATATTTGTTTATTCTTTTAAATCCATCAAACGTAAAGACAGTTGGTTTAAATGACGTAGTTGAAGAGAGACGAGCGCAACCGTGGTCAACACTCCCACGTCTTGCTAACACTCAAAATTTGCAATTACAAATAAACGCATCAATCTTATTTTTAGGTCAAATTCAGCAACTAAAAGGAACTCACACCCCACTTTTTGCAGATTGCCTATATCAATTTAACCTTCTTCAGCATAAGAACAAAACTTATCAAAGTTTTGTTCACGATCAGAAGGATAGTAGAAGAAACATATACAGGATAAGACAACAAACCAGGCCGCAAATATAAATATATAACTATCATTATATAGATATATGTATATTTGCGGGATAACAACCGAAATCATTCAGTATCCCATAATAAAATAATAATAGCAGAAACGACAAAAAAAACGCAACATCGATATGTTACTTTATGATATTTAATTTGGGACAAACAGAACTACAGTGCTTTTGTCTAAAGCATGAATTTGCCGGTTCATTCGTACGTGTTCATCAAGTACTCCGAGTCTGCAAAAAACCGACGTGTCAGCTATGATGAACACGTACTTGTAGAAGTATACTAGAAGGACTTAGGTGATTATTTACCATCAGGTGAACCGCGTAGTCGTCCGCCTCCCCTCCCGGTCTTATAAAAATTATTAAAGGTATATTTCCACAACAGTATTACGTTGAAGTTAATAGAAGCAACAACTTATCAAACGATATTATATTAATATATACCAAGATAGAATGATTTAGTAGTTGGTCAATAATTTTTTTAAACATAATGCAACATAGACGAATATAAATTAAATTTACCAATGCATATCAACTATAAATTCAGTAACTATATAGTCACTCTTCAATAGCGGTCCAAGCCCAAGACTCCATCTTTTACCTGACTTACCTTATTCTTGGATCCCGAATAGAACTTTCCCTGCTGACGTTATGCCATCTCCCATCTACCATCGTTCTAGTAGCGTTTAACGACAATGCAGCAGCATTCCTCGTCGTCGTTTTTCAGATTGAACTGCTTGCGAATCTTTCCGACGAATTTGTAAAAGCCCTAAGGTCAACAACGTCCTTTCACAAAAAAATCATAGCCACACATATAATTTGTAAAACGAATTGAACTCCGACTGAATAAGAAAGTTTAAGAATAAAAAAGTTCTTAAGTATTCGAGGGCTGGTCCGAAAATTTCAACCAGGCTACCAGCATTAATATCGTGGAGTAACGCCTTCTTACTATTTATGTGTGTCACCTTGCACTGTAAATTAAAATATCATTTTAAATGCTAACTTTCTGACACAAATATCTTTCATATTCATAGATACATTATTTAAAATTACTTAGGTATATATAAATGGTTTTCTAATACATTAGAAAAATTTATGACGAGAGATTTTTATTATAAAACCCCTAATATGTAATTTACTTATATATAAAATTGCTTTTCGGCAAACATTAATGTTTAAGATAAACGAGTATATGAAGAAATACAATGTAAAAAAAATTAGACCGTACGAAACACGTATTCGATTGTTTGAATAAGCTGTCTCGTATCCGTTGCCTTTGATGGCTTACGCCTAAATGAGAAGGCCAAATTGTTCTTCGAATTATAAAAACAGGTGGAGGACTTATTGTACTGAATATAAATAAATTGAACTCTGATTTCCTTTCTTTACAGAAGCGCATACAAATTCGCATGAAAAACATCGTACCGCACCTCGAGCTTCATTTTTAATATATCCATCTCCGGCCTTTTCTTTGCGTAGATATTTGGTTCGCAGGCCTGGAACATTTATAGTAAAACAAAAATGTTTGCGAGGAATTTGGGAAAACTTATTATGGGATAGCAAGCTAAACGAGCAGACGTACCACCTGATGGAAAGCAATCAACGCCGCTCACAGACATTGCGGATGTGCAGAAACGTTACTGGCCTTTAAGGTTCTTGACAAAGTATTCGTCTGCAGCGTGGCTCTACCACTACACTATACCTACTAATGAAAATAATATTTTATTCTTCTTCATCTCAGAGTGAGACGACCGATTGGCTCAGTGGCGCAGCCCTCCGCTCACGGAGTCAATGGTCTCGGGTTCGATTCCCGCATCGGAATATATATATTTGGATTTATAAATATTTATTCCGAGTCTGGTAACCCCCCCAATCCGCATTTCCTTTCTTTTCTATCCTTTCCCTTCCTCTCCGCCAATCCATGGTCTGCCGTGCCAATGGATGCGTGACTAGGGGCAAGCCTAGTCGAAAGCGTGCCGACCGTCCCGGGATCGGGCTCCTCCGGGTACTATGCTACCTTACCTCAGCATCCAGGACTCTGCTGGGGCTGACCTCCATCCTCCCTTGCGGCTCGTGGGATTCACTAAGACGAATTTAATATAACTAATTTGTTGAAAAATGATGGCGACGTGGTTCGCCACCCGTCACGTCCTAATTCTCACGAGGGCGAAAAGCGACTAATGGAGAGCCGTTTCGCTGCGATGAATGGTAGCGTCTTTAATTAAAACAGCTAGTCTTACTATTTAAAAGTAATTAAAATCTAATCGAAAAAAATCTGTAGAAATTTGAGTTAATTTCAATTCAGTTCATTCTGTAGCACCTAAACAAACAAAAAAATAATATTTTATTATTTTTAAGTGATAAAAAGCTGGAAAATAACATAATGGTAATATGTTTGTTATAATTGGATAACTAAACCGACCCAACAATTGAAATACGGAAACAGAAACTCAACAACAGGATGTACGAAATGAGATTTGAGGACAACAAACATTATTCCAATCAAATTTCATTTTCTATTGTTGATTGAATGCATTATGTATATAGAATCATGTACATTTCACTAATTTTCACGACTTCCTGTGTCGCGGATACCAAACACTCAAATATCGAATACAAAACTTGAGCTCAAGTTTAGTACAGGTAGGTATTACACAAATATTTATTCAAAAAATATGAAATCGAATCGAGAATCGAGTGACCGCTGGCTCAGGAAACAAACAGTTCACCACCACCTCATACGTCGGGCTTTTTGGATTTACAATAAGCAAAATATAAATTCCTTTAAGGTGGTTTAAAATAAAAAAATATGTTTCTAGGGTTTGATTTATAATTAAAAAAATATAAATTTCTAGAATGCAATTTACAATAAGAAAAATATGAGTTTCTTACAAGTAGATAAATTTAAGATTCTAAAGTGCGATTTACACTAAAAAAATATAAATTTCTAGAGTCGTCATCTTAAATATTTTACCCTGAAGTTAGGTATTTGTTTATCCATTACTCGCAAATTATTCAGCTTATTTATCAGAACACCTTTGAACAGTTTTCCGTCCAATTTTTCGCAAGAGAACCTGCGTTATAACCATCAAGGAACGTATAATAAGTAAATTACCATGTGTTTAATACTTTCTTACACTTCTTTTCTAAATAAAAATAAATTGTGAATTTTTATCGATAATTCACTTATGTATACCGTATCACTGATTTATCGTACCCACACGCTACGGCGGAGTGCGCCTCTTCACGATAACATGTCCAAAATAACTTTACGTTGAGCATCTTGACCGCTCCGCAGATAACGCAACGCATTTCAGTCCTATTATGCTTCTTTTATTGCTTTGTAAGACAATGCTCAACTTGTAGGAAGTTCCTACTTCATCGATAAGCGATACTTGACCTAATAGGTGCTAGGTACAAACGTTATTAATATACGTAACTGTATCCCGTTATCGAGGACGCTTGGACTTGGAAATTTATTCAAATTTGGGTGATGCAAAGGGCTTAGTGATTTTGGAAATTTTGCTTTCTAAGACGAAGAGTCACCGATTAGATTCCAGTATTAGTATATATATTTGTGTATCCCTTTGTACTGTATTTATGTATATCTGTACTGTATTTATGTATATCTGTACTGTATTTATGTAAAACAGCATGGACATCAAATAATAGCTTATATAATGCCACCACGACACTAAATACTTGAAGCCTTTCGTATTTTACGTTTTTTTCGTTACATTTTTGTTTGGGATAGGGAGGCAAAAGAGCTTAGCTAGCTTTTCGCCTAATGAAAAGCAATCAATGCTGCCCATAGACATTCGCAACAACATAGATATTACAAAAGTGCTACCAACCTTTAAAATATGACTATTTGATTTTATTACAGCTACTTGACCTTTTCAATTTTACAGGGTAATGATTTTCATAGGCCTCGTTTCTTGATACGTATACCATAACGTATAATAATGTTACACGATGATACCATAAATGGAATAGCTCTAAACAAACTAATTTCAAAACTCACAGATTTAAGATTTAACGAAATAATGTTTAGTAATGTATCAATTTTTAGTTAAAGCATCAAATTGCCTGGACGTCAAGTCGAGCAAAAACGCCTTGTTAAGAACGTATTAAGGAATCGAAATTCTAATTTTAGGAATTTAAGAAATTAACATTAGGAATGCCTTAATGGTAAGCTATAATACAATTCTTGTTAACTTTTGGTAAAAATAAACAGCTATGGAGTGTGCTATTTTGAAGTTTCTCAAGAGGATAGGATTAGAAATGAGTAAAACGGCCAAAAAACCTTGACTGAAACTTTACTACTACATTCAAATAAAGATTATTCGATATAATTTAATTAACTAAGTCTTCCACCGGACATCCTTTATTAAAATAAGCGAACGCCGCAGTAAAGACCGTGTCTTGACAAACACAGTGACGGCCTCAGGTCAGATAACTATAGCAGATAAAGCAAGAAACTAGCATGCATAGACGAAGAATAATAATGATAGTGATTCCATCCATTAATTGCAGATAGAAGCTAACGCACGATATTATTATAGATTGAAAAAACAGTCCCTATACCATTAGACCAGAATTTCTCGAACTTATTTCATATACCGCCCTATTTGGGAATCAATTATTTTCTAGCACCTCTATACATATCATAGCAGCTTCAACGCCCACACTTGTTTTTGAGCACTTTACCGCCCCCTTAGGCCTACAACGCCCACAAGGGGGTGTTATCGCCCATTTTGAGAAAAACTGAATTAGACTGTGACCGCTTTAACTTTAAGGTTTACAAACACAATATCTTTTAGATTTAAAAATAAATATGTATTCATTACGTGGATTCCCAAAATTAAAACAAATATACACACTGATAAGGCAGTGTTTATTAAACTACAACAAAGTAAGTCGTTTCCGGTACAGTTGACGTTTTGGTAATTTCCCAGAAGATTAATAGAGTCACTTTGTGGAACGTTACTTGCGGAAATTCCTTATTAAGATAGTCAAAACTTACTGAGGTAAGGTTCGCGAAAAACAAATCAAAAGTACATTGTGTAATTTTGCTGATCGTTTTTAAAATTAGACTAGTAGTTTTTTGTTAAAATGTTACTTTAGTTAAATCGCATCATACATAAAACATCTTTGAAATATTGCCATATTATGAACATAAAACGTTTATTTACTTTACCTATGTTGAAATTGTAAAACTATTATATATTTGATAGCAAATCTACATTATAATAAGCGCCGCTAATGCTTAGCGAATACCGCATAAATTTCAATTAGTGCCCCTTAAGTAATATGATTATCCAGACTCTCAAAGCATTGAGCTTAAAAATAATTTAGGTGTGCGTCAATATTACGATATTAAATAACAAGTTGTGTTTAGTTAGTCCACGAACAAGATTGCCGCACAGAAACATTAAATCTTTATCCGGGATAAAATTTCTATTTATTGTCTAGAGATTTGTATTCTATCTATTCTTTATAGTATTTACGAAACTTTATACATATACGAAGTAAATAGAAGATTCATGGAAACATTTAAACAAGCTCGTGGTAATTAATATGAAAATGTATTATAATTAGTGCCAGGAATCCGGTGTTTAAGCTGTTTCTAATGGACAACATGTAGCGAGAAGACGATGCTTGCGTTTTTAATCCAGCGTCCTAGAATAATCATTACTTCAACTCATTTATTTACATTTAATTATATATGTAAAATAAATTAAAAAAACAATATTCTGATAGTATATATCGAAACGCTCCAGGAATTCTTATGTGACCCATGATGTGTCTATGTCCGAACTTAAGCCACATGCAGCAAGTTTTTGCCTTACCTGTGGTCCTACACTACTTTTTCTAGATTGCAATCTACACTGCATTCGTCTACTCCAATAATTTTCAGTTCTCTAACAGATATGATTAGCCTATTTTCACAGCAGTTTGTTAACTCGAAGCGTAATGATATTGAGCATAGACTAGTTCCCGGGCTAATTTCTTTATTTTAAATTACATCCAAGACAGTGATTCGGGGTAAAGCCCTCTTCGTAACTCCTTAGCAAGTTTGACCTTGTGGGAGGAGAAATTTTATTGGTAATATTATGAAAATCTTGATAGTAAATTTTTCTCATTTTGATTAAAATATTAAGGTTTTTAGGCAAGAAAAGCATTATCGTCATCAACAGCCTACGGCATATGTAGTCTC
This sequence comes from Baronia brevicornis, assembly GCA_031353405.1. Lineage (NCBI taxonomy): Eukaryota > Metazoa > Arthropoda > Insecta > Lepidoptera > Papilionidae > Baronia > Baronia brevicornis. The sequence continues at coordinate 83,897 of JASFAT010004826.1, read as the reverse complement.
CTAAGGCGCGCCACCTAGTTCGATCTTCGACTACACGCATCCAGTCTCTGCCAGCCCCCCTACATAGACCATCGACGCCATCAAGCCGGAGGGGTGTTCCTCAATACGTTTGTCGCGGTCTCCATTCTAGCACAAAAACAAAACAAAGAAATATTTACTTTATTATTATACAGTTTTTATATGATATAGGTGTAAAAAACTTAATTTATACCATATCAAAATACTGACACTACAGGTACTACGAAAAAATGCGGGAAAGCTTGCAAGGGTCCCACGGGAAGAAGCGCGACCTACAGCACTGTCGCAGCAAAATTCCACAAGTAAGAGAATTTTATATTCCGATATATTTTTAATTGATGACTATATATTCAGCCAATTCAACACAGTCATCCTTGTCTTTATCGAGGCGAAGCAGTTCCTTACAATGACTTTCTAATGTATGTGACAAATAAAGAGTTTCAAAATAAATTTTTTCAGCTTCATCTATTGAGTATTTCTCTATATATTTAAGATTTTACTTACAACACAATAATATGTATATACAGGTGTCCCAGAACTCAACGTCAAGCCGAAACGGGGTGACAGGATTGATTGTAACTATCATGAGAAAAATCAGAAAAAAAATCTATCTGCAGATCTTATAATTAAGAACCTACCTAGAGATTGTGCGAATAAAAAACATTTTAACTGAGTAAAATGGGTTAGCAAAAATTGTGTTACTTGAGGTTTTTATTTTTTTACTAGTTTTTTTCAGTATGAAACTAACAAGTATTGTATCATTTTACAATGCTGATTAAATGCGCTAACTTTTAATGGTACTTGCCAAGGCACTCTAGTCCTTTTTTTTAAAGTAGGGCCTTTCAAAGTCGACAAATTTTGAAAATTTTAAATTCATAGTTTAACAAATAGTCTAACTGTAGGAAACTTGGGGTAATTGTGTCACTATTTTTTACTGTGATTCTAGAAATGTTATTTAGGGTTACGGTTCCAAAGTTTAAATGAACAAAAATAATAAAAATAACCACAATAATCGAAAAATGGTTACAGATTGACCAAATTTCTAGGTTTTTCTTAAATGCCCATTATTTTCAAACTGCACGGGATAGATTTTTTAGTATACTAAACACGCCGTAGTTCACATAATTTTTTTTTCTGCTTTCAGTTAAATATATAGAGGGTGGATGTACACCGATGTCGTGCGGGGATGACGCGGCATGCATACAATACAACGGCACTCGGCACTATTGCGTATGCACGTCGAACGCTGAGCCGGCCAAAGAGGATTTGAAGTGTCCTCGGAGTATCGGTAATTAAGGAAATATCCATTACTTACTGCTACGCTAGTCAGAGATTTACTTTACCAATGAAGTGAAACTAATTAACGTTTATTATTTCGTCACATTTTATTTCGAAACTTTTGTTTTTTATATAATGTTATTTTTATACATATTACAAGTACAATCATCCAAACTGCTCAATTTCATCAACCATTAGTAACAAACATTACCTCTGTATTTATCAGAAATGGAATAACTGGACAAGTAATTAAGAGAGTTCTTAAGGATAATACTTTTACTTTTTTCCATTTTTTCTGATTAATGAAACAAGTAACAAATATTGGAGAATATAATAAAATAATATGGTGGAAAATAATAAAACAAGTAAAATATACACTAATTTATTAATATATCTATATACTCACATGCTCAAATTTTAATTATTACGATTTGATACGATTAAATCTTTGCAAATTAATGGACCTAGCTGGTGCCGAAACACAGTGCCGAAGCTACCGCTGTCGAGTACTATGATCGTAGGTTCAAATTATAATAATTATTTATTAAGAAGAACTACAGATATTTATTCGGAAAAATACTTGGATCAAAGCAAAATAAACCAATCTACTACCTCAAACTAAGCAGGAATGCGAGGGAAGACCATTAAACCGCCACGGTTAATGTTTATTTTTCCAGACATTAAAACTACAAAATTCAAACACTGTAATAATTTCAGCAAAAGAAATTATTACATTTATCCCATTGTTGTGGCTACAATAAGCTAGTAATAAATTTGCGGTACAATAAATAATTCTTGCCAGATTGTACTTGAAAGGTATCAATTAAATTGGAACGTTTCGCTATCAGACTAACCGTAGCGGTAGTTTACAACAGATTTATATATCCTGAATATGAATCCAGATGTAACAATACGTACTAAAAATATAGTATACATATTTTAAAGTTTGTAACTATTTACTTCTGTAAATAGTTACAAATTTCAAAAGGATGTTATGACATTTTATGTCGTACAATTATTATGCTGTAATAACCTTATATCATTTAAACTTGGCAATAGATAACGGTCTAGTAAGGTAGTCTAAATGAAACAGTGGCAAAACTATCGCCTTCCAAATCAGCCGTTACGCGCTCGATTTCTGCATATGAGAAATATGGGAAAGCCAATACCTAACATGGCATATATATGGGCCATAGAATAGATAGTTATCGTTTCAACATTTATCAGTGTCCTTCAAAGTTGACATTTACGGCAATATTATGCCTTATGATTTTTATAGCCTTAACTCAACATATTGATTTAAAATATAAGATATGTTTTAAGAATCAACAAAAAGATGAATCTATTTGACTTTTTTATTACTCTAATGGCAGCATAAGGTCTGTTTTTTATTTTTCTACACTGGTTAATTTCCTTTCCGATTGTTGTGTGTATATATATATAATATATTACCTTATCATAGATATCATATTCATATTGCATGGATACTCAATATATTTTATAGAATTACATAATATATATAAATTATAAAATTTTATCCGTGCCCTATCGGCTTGGAAGCAGTTAAGCTACACTGAAAAATAGCACTGTGGCTTGCCGCGGCGTTTTGCTAAGTGTAGACCTTTTCATAATCCAAACTGCAGTATAGGTAGCGTAATTGACTACAGGTCTACTATTAAAGTGATTTGTTTTTCTTTTTTTATTATTTTGTTTTGGTTATTACATTACTTTTTTTCAAAGTATTTTGTTTTATATAGTACCCAATCTAAATTATATTTTATTTTATATGAATATCCTTTGTTTACTGTTTCTGTACTGCTTTGTGGATTATTAAATAAAGTTTTTCTATCTTTCTTTCTTTGTGATTGTGCCCCCTTACCTTACATATAGAAATTTTGTCATATCCGTGTAAAAAACACCTTTTTCTGATATTTTATTGCCGTATATAACACAAAACTACATTAACACTACTTATATTGAATTCCACAAAATACTGGACATGTACTCTCGTTAGTGGTAGAAGATAATGAAATAACTATAAATAGTTCTACGATTTCGCATTGTAAGGAACATTATTTACCTCTTGATCACATAACAGTCCAACTATTGCACGTAATTTATACACGAACGAGAGCACAACTAAGAATAGAAGCTAATAATAATGTTAAAATATTAATAGAAAGCCCATCTGTAACTCTCGCTAATAAATATAATAAAAGACCATTGACCTATTCTGAATATGATAGTTTAACAATTTATTTCTGTTCTTGATTTTCAGTACCATTAAGCCCGATAGCAATTCACAATATCATCCCTCCTTTGACGTCGAATACTACAACCGATGGAAGATATTTGCCGCAGCCACCCACCTCACAAGTAAGTCATATCTATTTTAAAATTTACTAGCTATCTTGCAGAACCCCATGACTTTTAGGCAAAAGGCCGCACTTCAGGTACTCGTATAACCTTAATAATACAATCAATGATTCAATAAATATGTGTATGATATTAATAAAGAATGTGTCTATAAATTTATCATTCTGAACATTTTCATAATTCTTGGTAATTACTTACATTTTAATTCAATAGTGCGATGGCCAAACGAATGTATGAGCTGTAGCTAATATCGTATAATAATATATATCAATACTTAGAAATTAATAAAATTGACGAGTTTGTATGTGATATAGAAAGCCTTTTAGCTAACATGCTTATTTTATTATATTATACATGCATATATATATATATATATATATATATATATATATATATATATATATATATATATATATATATATATATATATATATTATATTGTTTAGGTACCTAACCCAGATTTTCTTTTATTGATTAATCATATATTCACAAGTATAAGTAAATATAATAGTGTAATTTTGAATAGTCAGCTAAACCGGGGAACATATTATACTTATAAACATACGTCGTTAAATTATTATTCTACGAGAGTATTACCGTATTTCATATAATGAGTGCAGGAATCTGGACGCCCAACTCCTTTATCCTTCCCCGACTTCTATCTTGTCCTCCCATTATTCACTTATTACCCTAAAGAAAGGCAATACGTATTTAGTGTCGTTGGTGCTACAGATGTATATGAACAGGGGTACTTATATCATCAGATGATCTGCTAGCTCATTTACTAATCTCCTCAATTTAAAATTAAATATTAAATCTTTATATATGTATACAACGGATGTCTATATCAATAGAACGTACATAGTTCTGCGAAAAATGATGAATCCAATTTGTTACGAGTATATTTCGTACATTGATTCTGTTGAATTTTATCAGAACACGTATTGATTTTAGGACCGAATGGCAAAATGGTTGAGATGGAAAACGAAATCAGTGTTTTTCCATAGTAGCTGATAAATATTCATGATAGGTCAGCTACGATAACAAACGATGTCATCCAAAATAAGAAACAAGCAAAGGAATAAAAATTCATCACATAACGAATACTGAAACATTTTTTTTAAAATATGAAAACTTATTATGAATATTTGTATAAAACCTTTTATTTTAATCTTATAAAAATTAACATAAGCAACCAATTTACAACAATATTTTATTAAGATATTTAAACTTTAATCATTAACGTAAGTAACTAATTACTTACCGATATATATACGTACTTAAAGTATATATTTTGTTTACACTCAATAACCAATCATAGGATCGCGGCTATCTTTCCGATCTATCGCCGCTATCTTAACTGTATTTCTAAAACATCTGCTTTGATTGGCAAAGGACCTATGAGGAGTGATGCATTTTATAACGAATTTAGGGTTAGATTTATAAATAAGACTAAGACGTTTTTTTACTAAGATTTTATATTGTGCATGCCATTACGATACACAAATTACGAACATACATATCAGACTCGGAAATCAAGTCATTGACCCCCGACTTCTATGAGGGTGTTAGCATATGTAATTAATTCTATAATTAATTAAAATTAAACAATATATATAACGACGCAAAAAGCCAAAACATACTGAACCGCAAAATGAAAACCAAAGCAAAAAAAAACTTTTAAGATTTCTGAAACATTGTATTTGATTACTAGAAAACAGTCAGTTTCAACACTGTACAAAATGTTCTTTTGCTCGTAGAGCTGTGAGGCTCACCATACAACGCAGTATTATTTTTTTGATCCAAATATGCAATAAATTTTCGCCTTTTGCGTCGAATAAGTAAATGAACCTGGTTACTAAGAATTCATAAGAGAAGAAAACTGTTAGCTGCGACATTACTTATATGCTTAATTTACACTTAGAAGTTCGGTGTAAAAAGACTTTTATCGGTATATAAAGCTAAATTAGTTTTAACAATTCATTTCTCAGTTATGTAGCTAGTCGTGAATGACTCATCAAGCTTTTCATCATTACCCATAAGGTTCTGTCATTTCCAAGACTAACTTAAACAATTAGACACACACTGATAGACGAAGAGTTAAAATTAAAACAAAGAATTTTTTTGGGTACTGGTTTCAGTATGAAAGGTAAACGAAGCATTTATTTTAAGGGAATGTAGATATAGATATTTCGATTGCAAAGAATAGATTTGACGATTTTATTTAATATATGTTGGTGTGAAATTCTGAAAACATTCTATATTTGAATCTTCAAAAAACAAAACTACGAGTACATATTTCTCAAAGACTGGCAAGGCTTGAACAATTCCTATGGTGTTGTAGACATTTATGAACGGCAATGATTTTTTTAATCAAGATTTGGACAATACGCTTACTCGTTTGCCCTCCTATCTAATAGCCTAGCCTAGAAAATAGCTTAGAATTTTAAACTATTTAATGTCTAACTTTTAGGTCCCGAAGTCATTAGTAAGCAGCGAAGTTTACTCAGAAGCACCCGCAGGCAGCGACACTTCCGTGCTGAGACCTGGTATCAACATAGGAACTAGTGAACATATCCTAATTGGAGTAATGGCTGGCGGCGTATTACTCCTATTTTTACTCGCATCAGCAATATTCTTTTTCTTAAGAAGACGTGTCTGCCCTGTAGATGGAAAAGTAAAGCCGGTAAATATTTAATTATTTATTTATTTACTGCATAATATGTTGGTTATGCAACGCTTCTGTTATTTTCAAGTCATAATACATAATAAAATATCATTTTTAAAGCATTTATTATATATTATTATACATCGAAGCAATAAAAATTCGTATAGGGTCAGTTTTTCTATCGATAGTCATATCGATAGTACCTATATATAGCGATACTTACGTACCTACTGTATTGGTATACTGGTATAAAATAAATATCCATAATATTTTCAAATGAATAGTAAGATTTAAATCTTATAACAAGTCACTTAAAATAGAGCACTTTATCACTATTACACTACCATAAAAAATATTTTCATTGGATATTTAAGCAACCATATCTTCTACAGAAAAGTCATCGTCTTACTTTCTTACCCCTGTTTGCAAAACGTCTCTCAAACCATCTGTTTAACACAGATTGAAGTGCTGGAAATCATATGTTAAAATCTGAATATTAATGGTAGATATATCAGTGGCGGCACGAGACCAAACGTGGACGTCAGCGACATCAGCTCTGCGAGGTCTCTCTCATTTCTCAGTCCGAAAGTAAATGTTAAATAGAATGAGTTGAATTATACATTAATGGTCTTTAACAAAATAACACGAGAAATACATACGATTAATTAACCCCTTCGGACCTCGTGTACAGAATTATGCACATATGCAATGTTTAGAGCCTTATAATATTTTTATTTTACTTAATTTACTCGTACGCCATTTGTGTGCATAATTGCGTACATGCCGGAAAGTTCGGAAAACTTAATAAATATGTATGATTTTTCACACATTTGTTTTTATGATGTCCTTCTTACTAATAATTAGTAAAAAAAATATTTTATTATCCATTAACAAAAATTCAGGTTTGAAGGGTTAAAGTTTTAATAGGTAACTCGTAAAACTTTTTGCCACTGTCAAATGTATTTTCGATTTTCATCATCAACAGTTTGCGATATTACACTGTCCAACATAGGCCTTTCTCTAAGACTATTTAGTCTGAATTTTGGCTTCACGCATCCAGTTTTTGTAGTCGCGTTGTTCAAATCGTCGCTCCTTCTGACAGGGGCGCGTTCCACCTACGTTTGTCCTCATACAAAGATTATCAGTTCTCCGACAAAAGCAATTAGCTCCTTGCCACTTCAGTTTGCTAATTCGGAAAACTATATCAGTGACCTTTGTTCCCTGGCGTATTTCTTTATTTGCAGAAATATGCACCTGAAAACCTCTAGTATATTCAATATCAAGAATATAACTTAAATAAATATCGTTGTGATGAGCTTTTCGGAGAGCAACATACATCATTAACGAAGATTAACTTTACTTTCCTCAACAAAATTATAGCCTACAAAACATTCCCTAAATTATCCTGAATTAACCACAGCCTGTCATACAACTTTGTTCTCGCATTATCTTTGTAGCGTATACGTCCGGGAGAACCTCTGCTTGCTGAAAGATATATAACGAACCCGCAGTACGGTGTGTGCGGTGGCACTCTCACTGCACCGGTACCTGGCACTCCTGGTCCTCAGCACACGAACAATGTCAACGAGCCTCAAGTACCACTACTGGATAGGAGGGCGTTGACTTTTCTTGAAGAAGTCGGAGAGGGGTGCTTTGGAAAAGTCCATAAAGGTAAATTTTATTCAACAATACACAGATTTTGTACTATTTTTTTTTCAAGCTTCCTTTACTATAAGCTTTATTGATTTTTTTTATAGAAAACGTAGACTAATGAGTAAGCCTGACCTATTGTTTCGTTAGTTTTGTTGATGGTAAGTAATCAAAGCCACCCATAGATATCTCATACCAAGGATACAGCAGACGCATCGTCCACATTTGAGTATGGATGTGAATAATGGATGTAGAGAAAGAATTCCGAATCTAGTAACCCAGTCAATTCGCATTAGAATAAGTATGTTGAGTTAACGTCCGTTCCTCCAGAAATGGGGAGACCCGTGCTTAGCAGTGGGAAATAAACATATGGGCTGTGAAAAAAAAGAAGAAAGTAATATGAACGGAAGAAAGAAGCAAAGGAAGGAAAAAGTAGTTAGGCTTTCGAATTCCTGCACTCACCGTACAACACGCGGAAACATAGAAACATGTCTGGAAGAGACAACCTTTATTTAATGTGTGTTGAAAATAGATATGGTTGAACTATAATGTAATCAAAATCATTTTTTACTTTTGCTAAACGGCTCACAAGTTTTATATTGGATTCAAGAAACGTATTTGTAAGAAATAGCTATATATTATTAGAAATAGTTATATATTATTAGAAATAGCTACATATTATTAGAAATAGCTATATATTATTAGAAATAGCCATATATTATTAGAAATAGCAATAATTAAATGAACTGTCATATAGCCCTTGCTTCTCTTTTCAGGTGTTCTACGAACTAATAATGGCGAGCAAGTGGTAGCTGTTAAAGTACTGAAGGAAAGTGCAGGCCGTAGTGCTGAAGAAGATTTTGTTAGAGAAGTCTCTATTATGTCCGCCTTTCGACATCCCAATATTCTTACTCTGGTCGGAGTCGTATACAGAGGTAATTTATGACATACGATACATTCTGTTTATGAAATAAACTACGGCATACTAACGTAAAATATTTAACTACATATTTAATTTTAAAAAACGTAAAATATTTAACTACATATTTAATTTTCTAAAAATCTTAAAATTTTCAAAGATTGAAAATAGAAGTAAATTATCTAACAATTGATTATAATATTATATTATAGTTAATGCATATTTCCAAAATCTTCTGTTTTAATATTGTTTTAAATTAAATATCCCATACAAAAATTAATAATAGTAATCTTACTAAAAGTACAAAATACATTTATACATTAATTTTACAGATGACATCAGTGCAAGTCCTTGGATGGTTTTCGAATACATGGAGTGGGGTGACTTAGCAGGAGTATTGCGAGGCTCACGAGGCGGTGGCCGTTCGGGGCCGACGCTAGACAAACCTGCGCTACTGCACGTCGCTCTACAAGTAGCACTGGGCATGCAGTATCTTGCGGCTCGCAGATTTGTGCATCGAGATCTTGCTGCAAGAAACTGCCTAGTTGGTGCTAACCTTGTAGTAAAAATTGCTGACTTCGGAATGTCTCGCGATGTATACACATGCGATTATTACAAAATGGGTGGGGAACGTCCAATGCCTGTACGTTGGATGTCACCTGAAAGTATAGTATACGCTCGTTTTACACACGAATCGGATGTGTGGTCGTACGGTGTAGTTCTTTGGGAAATTTACAGTCGCGGGAAACAGCCCTTTTACGGTCACAATAACGATGAAGCTACAAAACTGATATTGAATGGAATCGTTTTGGTGCCTCCGGAAGATTGTCCAATTTTTGCATGCGAGTTAATGCGCGCATGCTGGAAATCAGATCCACGTGACAGAATTGGGTTTGATGAAATTTGTCGTAAGCTTAAAGCAGCAGCGGAAGCTAGTGGGACAGCAACTCAAATGCGCCTGCCTCGGCCACCAGCGCCTCCCCAAGACTCCCTTGGATACTTGATACCTGCGCGTAACACGCCAGCTGACTATTTAAAGCCATTACCAGACCCAGACCCTGAGTCGGAGTTCAGCGAGGATGAAGACGACGAGGAGTATACTTGACGGTCAGTTCGACCGACCTCGCAGTACGTACCGCGCCTTTCGCCCCAGGCGTCCATCAGCGCACGATGCGCCGCCATTACATTCCCGCCGCACATAAGTATCGATAACTTTCAGTGCTAAATCGCATTATAACCTAATGTAATGACTGCCTAAATGAATATCTGAATTAGTGGTTTTAAAGGACTCAATGGAGCTAATACTCAATTACCTAGTGTGATATTTTTCAAAATAATAATTAGACGGATATTTTATGGGACGAACAGATTGTTACCTTTTAGTATCTATAAATGTCATATTTTTCATACGGATATATTATATTTATAAATATCTTTGTGCCATATACATGTACCAAAATGAGGAAGGATATAAAAAGAGTACTTTTTGTAAATTTGTAGTTATTTTGTAAATATTTAATATTTGAAATTATATACTAAGAATCAGTCAGTCAATATGAATTTAAACTTAAAACATGATTTAAATTAAGCAAATCTTATTGTCTGAATAAAAAAATCACGTGAGTTTAGAGAGACGTGAGAGAGAATAGCATATACTCTAATCAATAACCTAAGTATACTATATAGTTAGGTACTAGTAATGTGTATATACTACAATCGTAATTTATTTTATTCGTGTTTGATTCTATAATACATTAACTATTTGTACTTGTACACTACAATAATTTAATACATATTGATCTGATTAATACATGAAATGCCATAAATTGTTAAAAAGCAACTTAAAATAGATTTTAAACTTGATTTTTTTTAAAGTTAGATATTTTATTATTCACCATGCAATGCCAAATATATTACGTCTCGAATACATATTATTATATTAATAATATTCCTTTTTTTTTAATTTTACTTTTCCTTTGTGTCACCAACTGTTATCTTCATCATCAGCCTGCAGCAGATGGCACTTAACAGACCTTTACGGCATAAACGTCCATTCGCTACCATTCGCTTTGCTCAGATTTTCACTCCATCGAGTGTAAGAGGTGTCCCACAATATGTTTACCTACCTTTTCTACTCCAAATCTTTGCTGCGTCATATGTGACCCTATGTGACATTGTCACTGCTGTTACACTATATGTTATATGACATCTTAAACATAAACTAATTAATAACTGATAATATAGTTATGGAAATGGAAGAAAACAATATTTTCAGTCAGTATATTTCTGCTATTGCACCCTACGTTTACCAAGATTCTAGTAGACGCTTTCTCCAACGGTTTTTGAATGGACGTTTCGGTACTGTAAACACAAATTGTTTAGCCAATTTTCTTAAAATATCATTTATCACTTTTAGAACTAAATAATGACTTTAAAAAAAAACAAAATTACGTGCTACCAAATACATTTTTGTATTAACAATTTTAAATGTTTTAATAATAACATATTAAATTTATAAATAATTACTAGAGATATACCGTTATGGTATAAGTGTAAAATGTGTATAAGTGTATTAAATGTTTTTAAATGAATACCAATATAAATAAAATATATGGTTTCACTTTTGACTTTAATTTAACTCTTTTAAATTTGTAACTTATGAAGGAAATAGAAACAATATGTAACACAATGTATCTGGTGACTTTCAAGTATCAGTCGACTAAATTTTCAAAGCGGGCTTTGGCTCATGACAATTTTATGGGAACCTAAACAAACCACTAACACAAATTTTGTGTAAAACGGAATTCAAGGAAAGTTTTAGAAAGAAGTTTTCTCTAATTAGTTTCTAACCAAATTATAATTCGCTTTCATTCTTAAGTATTACCTGAATATATAATTTTAAACTGAAAGTGGTATTAAAATGAGGAGTCATGGGTTATTTTTATCTATAAATACTAATTTAATTAATTTACGTATTTATAGATAAAATTTTCATGATAGAAAAATATTAAAATGTATTTATAATAAAGCAAGATAATAATATTATTCTGCAGAGCGAAAAGCAATATATGATAGCAGGCAGTGGCATTGACGCAACTAGTGATTACTTTCATTCAATTTAATTTTTTGATTATGGCAAGTGTCAGAGAATTCTGCCAGTGTCAAGTCAATCATAAGAGTCACACAAAAACTCAAAAAAAAATAGAATTATAGGTACTTCTGTTATTCCGATTTTGCTCTACTTTCAAAAATAGCGTCCATTTTTATGCATAACAAGGCGATCAGAGCGAGATGCATCTTTGGTGACATCAAAATTCTCGAATTGAAAACGCTTAAATCAATTTTACTCTACTCTTACTGACACTGCACTAGGTCCATAAACATCGCAAATATTGTTCGCGGTTTGCGTCGTTCTTTTCCTTTTTTGTGATAAATTTTATTTTATTGGTGGTTTTAAATTTGGGCATATTTCAATTCATTAAAGTCAAATATTTGTTCAAATGTATGATCAAATACATGTTCAAATGTTTCATCAAATATTTTTTCAGGTATTTGTTCAAATATTTGTTCAATTATTTTTCGAGTATTTGTTCAGGTATTTTCAATTCCAATACTTAAAAACCGTTATATCTGGTTCACACTCTTCACCCATAACCCTAACGCTTTGTTAAAGAATGTTTCAAATTCAATGTAATATCAAGATTCATTTCTAGTTTCTATACTCAAGTTTTGTTTTATATGTCAATTATATTATTATTGTGTATCATTTATTTGCTTATTTATATGCATATATGGACAGTCAAAAGTTTTACTTAGCTAAGATCCGCGACAAGCAAAACAATAACAGAAAATTATGTGTTTTTCCGTTGGGTTTAGTGGATTTATTCGGAACTTAAACCAAAAAACTTACCGAAAATCGGCCATCAACTCTCCACCCACCAACCACTATACACAACGCCAAACACACACTATCACTTTTCCATCTTGTATACGACACGTGTTTCGCCCCAACACGAGGCATCTTCAGGTATAGTAGTAGAGTCTACTATACCTGAAGATGCCTCGTGGAAGACAACCTAAAAAGCTTTAGCTAAGTAAAACTTTTGACTGTCCATATAGTGATGGATTTCCGCAAAGTAACGCCTGACTCCAATAATAATATTTATATGCATTAAATTATTATTATTATTGTTCACGTCACTTGCTCTTTTAATTATAATGGCTTTAAGATCATTTTCTTGTTTTATATTTCAGATCATTTATTGTTTCATTTTTTATTGTTTCTTTTAAGCTCTTTAGTACTTTTGTGTAAGTTACTACAGTGCAATTTTTCCCTATAATTCTATTTTTTATTTTTTGAGTTTTTATATGATTGTGTGACTCCCATGATTGACTTGATACTGGCAGAATTCTCTGATATTTGCCATAAACAAAGAATTGAATTGTATGAAGGTAATCACTAGTTGCGTCAATGCCACTGCCTGCTGTCATATCATATCGCTTCCGCTCTCTTAAGGGGTTCGGCTTTCGGTGTTTATTATTATTATTTGACATGTTCAAAATGTAAATAAGTAAAGGAAATTACATTAATTAATAATTTATATTCTTAACGTGCCTATTTTAGTTCAAGATGCCTCCAGTAAATTCTAAAGCAAAGAAGAATGGCGCCGAGTATGAGGTAAATATTGGTTTGAAATTAAACCAGTTTTATGGCAAACTAAATAAAATATTGGTGTTTAGCTTTTTACCATGTTTAAACCAAACAAAAAAATTATGTAGTTATATATTATAAATCGATAAGATATCTCATTTTATTAATTAAAATCGCTTTTAAACCTTTCATTTGTTTCTCAAATATATTTAAAAATTGTATTAGGAACGTCAAAAAGAAGTGTTATTATAGTCGTTTATTTATAACTTAAAAATTAATTTTTTCAAGATAGAATAACATTTTATTAGATCAAAAATTCTCTTAAATGTTTTCACGCCCCATATTATTCTTTTAAATGTGATTTTTTATTTGCCATTAAATCATATGGACTAAATGATTTTTTTCATTAACATATTTGAAATTGATTTTACAACTTATGCTTATAATGACTATGTTCAGAGACAACTGACAAGTTCATAGGTTCATAAATAACTGATGTATTGTAACTTTGTATAACACATAAATTATAACTTTCTTTTTGCAATATTATGAAAAATGTGTATTACTTATCAAATGTAATTTATTAAGCATAACATACTATTCTATTTATATAACAAAAATATTTAATGAACGTCAAGTATTGTGAAAATAAAATCAGATTTAAAACAATGTAATAGCATTGCAACAGTGTTTTTTTATTTTTATTTTTGCAACACTTTATACTGTATAATTTATCTACTTTTAACCTTACATAACCTCATAGTTACTTTTGTCTGAAGCCCTACTCATACTCTTAATATTGTTTTATAATGGTGACTTTTCTTTGTCATTTCTTATATGTTATGGATTAATTTTTTTATTGTATATCAAATAGTTAATCAATTTATGACATAATTAACTCATATATTATTCGATTGTTATAGAATATCCTAGCAAACAAGTGTACAGTGCTTGACTTTGAACAATACATTCAAGAAAACAAAACATTACTGCTCAATGATCCACTTAGAGATATTCTACTATATCCAACAGATGATGTATCTGTAAGTAATTTGCTCTTTAATTAATTTTCCCATTAGTCTGTTTACTCCGTTTTAAATAATTACATTGTAAAATTTCTCTCTTAAAAACAGAGTGTAGTGCTCCCTCGACGATGGAGAACAGTGACAACAGCAGTGCCAGATGTGAGGACTGCTGCTACATGTCCCTTGCTCACACGACAGGCTCTGCTTAGCTATGCATCAAGCTGGAATCTTATTCATTACAAATACAGCAGCTATTCAGGAAGTTACCTTAATTTGCCAAGGTCTGTTCATTATGTTGTTAATTGATAAAATAATAAATCATCAATAATATGTGTTGTAGGGATACCTAAGTTTTGTCTATGATAGTAAATTACGTATTAAAAAAGGGTAGTAATATTTAAATTATTCCTTAAATTATAAAACTAGTAAGAATTCTAATAATGTTAACAGAATTTGCTAGTTTTCATTTTCGTTGATGAAAGATGGTATGATAAAATTGAACACAATCTTAGTGTTAGTACAATCCTTATCAATTTAGCTATTACTGCTTATTTACAGATTTATTTCACAGCACATTTCAAAGTGCTGGAGCCAGGCCTCCCTATTTCAGGAGAAACAAACATTAACCCACCACCCTTGTTTAGTGCAGATTAGCAGGGTTACCATCCTCTATGTAACACTTACATATCTATACACACTTACATATATATATATATACATATGAAATAATTAGGAGATAGAATATAGACTAAATTATACTATGTAAGTATAATTTAGAATTGAATACTTTTATAATTTGATTACATGCTTGAGTTACTGTCTCACTGACATAAGGTATTATATTGCTCAGTGCTTCTCCTTTTACTTTAACTCTACATGGAGAGAAGGATAATTAGGATGCATGTGAGCAAATTATTAAATATTAAATTAATCTTATATTAAGAAACTCATTTTTATGCGAAACCAAATTGCTTTATTAATGATCAGAACTAAGAAGTATTTTTTATTTAGAAAAATAAACCTATGTACAACCTAGGTGTTACAGTAACCATTTTGAATATAACCTTGAATAGCTATTATGCAAAAAGTGCTAACCAACCATAAATTCCTGATTTGCTACTATGATAATTACCAGATTGTAATTAACACTTTTTGATCAGGTCTAATTACATATGTGGGGTTTTTATATAATTTGAACCTACTTGTTTTCTAAAGCTCTCAAGTTTTTTTATAAAAGGGTTCACACTTGAATATAAGTCTCATAGCTATATTTTGTTGCCAAACTCTCTATCCCTCACCTGCACATGACTCCAAGAATAAATCTTATCATAAAAACCAGGAATGAACAGTGCTGGTATGAATATCCTTAAAAGTGATAGAACCATGATACAGTATGAATCAGGAGGCCACAATTACTTTCCACTTCCTCTATTTCCCTTTCCCACCAATATTCACATATTGCTCCAAGATAAGTATGACTCATCTCCAATGTAATTGTTCAAGGGTGGCATTGATTACTTAGCATCCTGGTGCTAGAACAAATCTATCCAACTTGTGGAAGTCCTATTATGTCCAGTATTTGACTGCTGTGGATTGTTAATGATAACACTTATAAAACCACCCCCATAGCAACACCAGGATTCCTTTAATCATTGGTGCAAAAACTGGAAATTACACAGGACATTTAGTTTGATCCTATACTTACTTGTGTATCTTACAAACATACATATGATTATAAAAGCTTAAATTACCTCTAATATTATTGCAATCGCTCAACTTTGCTGAACTAAACAAACACAATCTTTTTAAACAAATCTACTTGTTTGTTCATTAGCACAGCAATTATCATACTTTTCATGTTCACTGGAGAACGATCGGGAATTTTTAAAGTTCTTAATGCGGTAACAGTCATATCCTTACCATTATATATTTTTAATATCATATAATGTGATTATTATGTCAGGCAATTTTTGAGTTTATTTTGTAAGATTAATGATATTATTAATATCGAAATACAATTTTTTTGAACGGAAATATTTAGATTTTATTTATAGAATAGTTGAAAAATAAGCATGCATGTCACTGGACAATACATGATCACAGCCTATAGATTTTCGTAACACCAGAGGTATTACAAAAGATGTACCGGCCTATCGTCTCTTAAATACCCCAAAGTACACCACAGTTGTTCCAGAATTCTACCATTCATAGCATGAGGTTGTGTTTGAATCACACGTTGGTAAACTGATAGTAAGATCAATAAATTAATACTGACTTTCTATATGTATTTACCTCTATTTGTAACGAATGCTTATAAAAAGTAGAACACACAGTCCATCGAACGGATGTCACATTTTATCCTTTGGTATTGTGCGGCGACTCTACTTTATTACAACTAAGTAGGAAGTCAGTTTAAGAATAAATGCAAAACTTCAATTTTTCCGTACTTTATACGCGTACCTATACACGTATTTTGCCATTATTTTTTTATGAGATAGGAAGACAAACGAGCAGGCGTGTCACCTGATGGAGAGCAATCAACACCGCCTATAGATTTTCGCAACGCTATAGGCTGTGCTTATGAGAGTGGAAATGGGAGGGAAGAGGGTGTTGGGCCTCCGTAACTCGGCCGCTCACCGTACGAAACGCGGTAGGTAAGCTAGACGCCAATTTTCTGTGCGAATGTGGTACTTCACCGAGCGAGCCGGCCCATTCATGCTACAGACAAATATTATGCCGTTCTTGACAAAGTTTTTGTGTGAGGCGTGGCTCTACCACTATTAAATGTAATGAAATCGAAATATAAGTATTTTTATCGAAGAAAAGACGTGATGGTAAGTCATCACCGCCGCCTAAGACTGCAATATCAAGAGCACTGCACACGCGTCGTTTATGTGGCTTATCTAAGGAAAAGATGGGGGGATGAGAAGAAAATAAGGCAGTGACGAAAGGGTGAGAGTTAGACCTACGGCACCCATCGCAAGTGCAGTTGCAAAGTTTCACAGGAGGTGGTTTACTGCAAGTTTGATACTGCCTCAGAACAGCCGAATTATTTATGCGATAACAAAAAAAATGAGTGCAAGGTGTGCTTTTACTGCAACGTATCTCTAATACCTTCAAAAATAATAAGTAACAGTGTATTGCGGAAATTAAATAGCGATTACACAACCGTGGTCGTTCCGTATTTAGCTGCATAACAACGTTCTTTACGTTTGTTTGTTTTTATTTTTGGATTTTACACGTATTGGAAGGTCACCGTTATCTGATTCACAAATCCTGACTCACATCCTGGCCATTCGACGTATGATAGCGATATTATTCAATAAAGTGGAGCATGTTTTGCTCTACATATCGTTGTGGGTTTCAGACAATAGTTGTATGGTGTGGGGCTTCCCATTGTCTTTAACGTTATAAATATATGCACTGTAGTACTATTGTTTAGTCTAACGCAGTTTATTTTACGGCGTGTGCGAATGGATGTTGTTATTAAATTTAAAACCTTCATTTACTGCCATTTACAACGTTGGTTGGATGTCAATTGGCGACGATCACTCCTGCTCTTTTGCCTGCTTAATTATAAAAATATCGTATTATCTGGGATATAATTTTTTTTTATTTTTGAAATTTAAACTTCTGTAGCACTGTTGTAATTTGAAACTGAATAAAACAAAAAAGCGACATTAAAAAAAGAGACAAACACATATGTACATCTATAGGATTTAGCTTGCAAGAGAATGAGTTCGAACACATACATTTTACTATATCGTATTACATAATATATATTATATCGGTCTCTTCTTTGTGCGGTGGATAGTTTTTTGAAGATTTCATTTCTACCGCGTGTTAAAATGCGCACTTTTTTAAATATGTATTTAAAAAGATATGCGTCGGTGCTTGGGAGCGCCGTAAAAACAATTACCTAGGTGGAAATGACCACCAAAAAATGGAATGAATATATTCTTTTATAAACCGCAACACACGCTGATCGCGACTTAGCAAACTTAACATGGGACGCCACCCGGTCTGATGGTGTGCCGATCTGCGCAGGGCGTCTAGGAACTAGATTCGTGAAGCCGAAGATTGAGGTCGGTGGTGCGCCTTGTCCAGCCCATGTCCAGCCGTGGACTGCTACAAGCTGCTCCTGATTATGATGGTAGCCTTAAACAGCTAACAAAATTATTTCATTAAACTCTATCTACAATTTTAAAAACAGACCTATCAGTACAAAAATGCTGGAAGAATTTTATGACATAGACGCTGAGAGCGAAGGCGATAATGAAGCTCAAACGAAGGTGGACATTGGTACCAAAGAGGGATACTTGCTCAAAGGACCCGAAATCGGCTCAGATAGGATATTCAGCAATCTTGCTTCCAAATCGTTCAAAAAACGATATTGCTCAATGGTTAGAGAGGCGGACGGCGCTTATATACTTGAAGTATATAAGGACGAGAAGAAAACTGATACAAAACTCACTATTGTTATGGACTTTTGCTCTGATGTTGTTAAAGTAAGTTTTTAATTTATTGAAATTTATGATAGTGTTATGTTGTTGTACGTTTTGCTAATATGGTTTCATTTATAACATATATTTTTTATATAAATGATTAAAGTATACTAATTAAAACATTGAAGCCGGCATCGGTCTCTAGGGTCTGTCGGGCTTAAACGAGTTATTAAAAGGTAAAAAATGTAGAGAAAAGACAATAATCAAGAAATTGTACGTAAAGTTTTCTGATGTTACATTATTACAATGAATGGATTATTTCAATTTATATTCATATGTAATTTAATTTGAAAAGTCATTTGGCTTAGTCGTTAGCGAATTACTTATCTTAATGGCAAGCTAAGAGTTTTGGATTTTATAGCTCTGGATGTTATTTATAAAAGTCAATTATATCATAGACACTGCATGCTGGTCAATTCAAAACGACCTAAACAAAACTTTTATTATTTTTTTATTTTAAAGGGCTCTATCACCAGTGCAATCCGCTCAGTTGCTTTTTGGCACACTTTTGATTTCTGGCAACCGCGGTTGCCATCAATAGTATGAAGCGACTGAGCGGTTATGATCAGTAAATTGCTAACAATAGTCCGCTTCAATTTTTGCATGCAGAACACGAAACGTGGCAGATTTTGTTTTGAACTGCGAATGGCTGGCAATAAAGGGTATACCTTCGCAACGGAAAACGAAGAGGACATGAATGAATGGATAAATGCTTTCAAAGCTGCTTTAAAGAAGGATAACCAGGAAAATCAACAAACTGAAGAAGTGATAGACAAAGGTACGTCTGAAAAGTTTTATATATACATGTGTTTATTGTTAGGCAAAGTTAGTCTCGTTTATATATGATCTCATATTCTTATCGTTTGTTTTCAATAGAGTATTCTATATTTGAGAATGCCTCGTATTGATTGCCTTTAAACACGTGCTGTATACATAGTTAAAAAGTGGCGTTGTGTGTGTTGCTGTTCGTGACAGGATCATTTGTTTCTTCATCATTTTGACTATAGTTTTTTAAATTTAGTCATAGTGTTATATATACAAAATGTTATTTTTAATTGGATTTCGTGGATTTTTTACTTTAGAAAGTAATTTTGGCCTTTCTTCATCTGGATCATCATAATTTATTTGGAGGCGAAATAAATTTTATTTCTAATTTTGGTATTAAAAATTTTTAGTAACTTTTCATATAAACATTTTTATTATAATAAAATACTCTTGCAACTATACGTGTTAAAATATGCATTTTTTTCAAATAATACATATCCTCCTGACCTTTATTATTTTAATTGTTTTGTGTTATTTTGTTGGCTCTACAAGTTTCTTGACATATTAATTTTGAAGTGGTTTAATAGCTTTTTCAGATGAATATAAGTAAAACGTTGTTAGCCTTGATTTTAAATATCTCTTAACACGTTGACTGCCACGCGAGTTTTCAAGAAAAACTCTTTCAAGCCACGCGCGTTGTGTACAAAGTAACCACACAAGGGTTTAATGACCCTCCATACGATGTGTATAGTTTGAAATACTAAGAAAAATAAAAAAATGTATCTATATTTATTATAATAAAATATTATTATTTATTTTTATCAAAGTTTTTATATAATTAATTGTTCAAAGCGTATGTTTGGGGCAATAACGTTCGAAATAAATACCTGTAGGCCATATAAGTGTTAATCCCAATGTGGGAATTGAACCTGTGACCATTGACGCCGAAGACGGTAGATTTGATTTAAAGTCAGCCGGTTAAAAAAGTCATAATTGATATTGCTTTTTTTGTTTATTAGATGCAGATATATCTTTAACTGCCGAACCACCTCCTCCAACTTATGGCACTTTAAAAGGACTGGAGCATAGTATGAACCCGCTTCTGATGCGTTATTCCCGGGAGACTGACATGTCCATAGCGGCAGCCCGCAACGAATGCCGCACCAACATATTTTGCCTGCCATATAAACGGGCGCCGTCGCCAGAACCTCAGTTGGAACCGTTCAAGTAAACATATTTAGATTTATATAAGTAACCTAACAATAATATATCGCCTTCTAAAAAAAGAACGAGCGCAAATAACTAGCTTTTATAAGCAAATTATTAACGAGATGTTATTATAATGCTGCATATTAATCACATATACGAATTGATATGGTGCCTATTTTAATATTTAAATAATTTTTTAGAGCTGGTGTTTTAATTGGCAACACAAACCTAATTAATTTTGATTATTAAAATAAATTGAATGCATCTCTTGTCAGATTATTGTATTACAAAAATATTATACTTTATTGCTTAACAATTTTTAATACGGTTCTATAACAGAGAGTTGTAGTTGTATAACAGGAAACCGTTGTATTTTTTTATCTATAATCACGACATAATGTTACCATGTATTATACATAAATATTTTTTAATGTTCTTCTTTCGACATATAAATAACAGGGTTAGCAATGTTTTTGATATTATAAGAGTTTTATTAAACCATTCCGTGTACGCTAATAATGATTGTGGAAGTATCGGAAACTGGTTAATGAATGATTGTGCTAGGAAATGGTTTCATGAAAGTAGGCTATTGCTGCTTTTAATATAAAACAAACCAGTAACGTAATATATGTTATATTTTAAAATTCAGATTGTATTTTCATGTTGTTCATTTCAGAGAACATTTTGGCCAAAGAATATTGCTCAAGTGTGAAAGCTTAAAGTTTAGGTTACAAGCACCTATAGATGGCGACAAAGAGTTATTGTGCCAAGTCGAACCTTACTTCACGTATCTAGCCCTCTACGACGCACGTAGTGGCAAGAAACTGACAGAAAACTTCCATTTCGACCTCAATCACGCCGCTGTCAAGGATCTAGTCAACGATACTGAATGCACAAAGTCATTAGTTGAAAATTTTAGCTATGATGTGAAGTTAGATGTTAAACAGATACCGGATGATTGGTTCCGATCCAAGAAACAGGTGCGACTGCATTCTATTGTTTTAAAATACCACAGAGTAACGCAGTTTATGTAACTTTGTCCCTAATTATTTCGTATGTTTATACTTCTATTTTTTTATATGACCTATGCAACATGGGTCTTCCTCGTTTCTAAAGGAAAAGACATTAACCCACTATGCTTGTCTGTAATGCGGACGACTTTTTTTTTCATTTTAAATCAAATAGTTGTTCTAATAATATTATTTTAACAGCACATATCTATAGTGTATCATAATTTATATTGATTTCTTAATATAGTCTTTTTTTAGTTTCGATTGGGATTTGAATCCAGAACACTAACTCATTCTGGGTTCAAATCTCAATGGAAATCAAACGAGTTAAGTGACTTCAATTACCAAATTGTACGTACATTGTTATGAAATAACGGAAGTTTTGTGTACATTCAAATTTAGCTACATTTAATGTTTTTTAATTTTTTTACTCTAGGTGGTGTTATCGGTGAACAATCCTCACCCGGAACTGTTTCTCGTAGTAAAAATAGACAAAATACTTCAAGGCCACGTCAGTCAGGTATTGGAACCATATTTGAAGGCGACTAAAGACCCTCGTTTGGGTCTTAAAGTCCACAAGACTGTACAGGCGTATGCTAATCGTGTTGGAAACTATAGAATGCCTTTTGCGTGGGCAGCAAAACCTTTATACAGGTAAAATATAGAAAAATCATACATAGTTTAACAAATATGTTATAGGAAAACTAAAGCTAACTAGGAGTTACCATTTTATTGTATTATTGTAGCTCATTTTATAGTGATATAACCATGTTAGTATGAGAGAGTCGGAACGACCAAGGATGTACCACATACAACGTCGATAACGTTAAGCGGTAGTATTTTTCTGTGAGTGTAAGAAATCCGGAGACTCAAATCGTTTCTCCTTCCTCTAATTCCATATTCTCCTCCGAATATTTCGTCCTTCTTTTAGTGCGTCTCCTATTAGCGAAGGTTGGAAGTAAATTTACCATATTTTTAGTGAGGCGAAACTGTTCGGTGCCTCAACCTTAAATTACTCCAATCAACAGGTCTTATTTTTTGGGCCTTAAAAATTTTTAGTTACTATAATTCTTGTTTGTAAGTTACGTTTGGTAATTTCAGATTATATAGCAATGATTTGGACATTTCGCCCGAATTTCCCGCTATATATAGACAGGAACCGAACAAGATGTCTGATGAAGACTTAATTAAGATCCTCTCTGATTATCGGAAGCCCGAGAAGCTGGCTAAACTGACTGTGGTACCTGGTTGGCTTAGTATCAATATACAGCAAAGCTCAGAACAAATACCAAGTATGTCTATTAGATGTTTACCTTGAAAGTATTTTGTTATTATATGAAATATATATTCAACTGCATCGGATTGTACAATCATTCTCGGATCATCGATTGATGATATATTCAGTCTATGTTCTTTTTGTATGTATGTACGTGAAGTTTATTGCGATAATATTATCACAATAGCTTGATTCTTTTAAATGGATTTCAATCAAAAAAGTTCTCAATTCGTATGTATACACACACATATGGTTATACGTTACTCTGTGTATACAACAATATCGACGTAACAAAGCGAAAACGCTTTAAATGACACATGTAAAAAAAATGGATATATGAGTCTCACAGCTCTACCATAGAGATGCTACGAATAGTGATTTTGCCGAATACCGAATATTCGTCTACGCTCTTGATCGCAGCGCCGAATATTCGGCGACCGAATGTTGCGCAAAAGATGTCTGTATTTTATGTTAATATAACAATGCTTCAACACCTTAAACGGTTCGAAAAGATTACAAAAATATAGAGCTCAGATATTTCCTGTATCTCTGAAGTGATTCCACTTGTTGACACATTGTTAAAATACCTGCAGATAGAATACCAAGAATGAGAAAAAGAATGAGATCTTTTGTTGTGAACGATATGTATGTATGTATTTGGTCAAGGTATGCTTTCCTTAGTCTTCCCCTACCGTCCTTTCCAACCACATCCGCAACATAAATTTCTTTTGCCAGTCGTCTTTCATCCATCCTCTTTATGTGCCCAATTCATCTCAGCATCCCTTTCTCAACTTTTGTCATACATTTTAGTATTCACATCGCTCTCTTAAAAAATCTTTCACCGTTTCTTCATCTTTCAGAGGAACTTTTATTGATAACAAACTGACGTTCGATAAATGAAATATAATTTCTTTTGTCGAAATAAAGAATTTTGAGTTTTAAATTATCGCTTTCCCAGATTGTATGACAAGTGCATACGCCGCGTTGAAACCATTTCCATTGCCGCCTGCATCGCCGCTCACGTTAGAGCTAGCGACACTCAACGTGGAACCCGAGCAGCCTTACGCCGCGTACATTCATCATTTGTACGTGCGCCCCTTGTACTTGACATTCGAATCTCAGAAAGTGTTCGCCCGAGCGCGGAACATAGCCTGCTCTGTTGAACTAAGAGAAAGTGATACAGGAGACAACAAGCCTTTGCAGGTTAGTGAGAGTTGATTTTTTATTTACCTCAAATATTATGCATAGTAAAGACATTTTAGTTAGTACAGTCGACTCTTGATAATTTAAATCTCTATAATTCGCAGTAATTGTTGAGTCATTATCGAAACATTAAATGAAATAAATTCAATTATTTTTGGTACACTCGGTAATTCGAGGAAAAAAACAATCCATATTTATCAAAAACACGTAATAATTCGTAATACTTTCACGCAAACCTATCCCTATTACCATAGTTATAAAAGTTGCTTTAGTAAAAATGTGGTACAACTAATTTGTAATCTCTATACATACCAGTGTCAGTCAATAAAACCATTACTAAACATTGGCCTCACAAGTAGGTATCGTTGTATATCCCACACTAGGCAGATTGATGGGAGATCGTTATTTATCCACTGGTATTTATTTCCACTCATGGGTAGAAATGAAGTTACCCTAGTCTGTGAAAGATAACATGAAGCATGATATAAATGATATAAAACAAAGTTATTAATGCAAATCACGGAAACCAAGTGCGAATATTTTCCATTTTTCTTCTATCGATAATAAAAACAATCTTGCGTGTTATGAACCAATGTATAAACGAAAGGAATGGCATTAATTCTTATAAAGGTCATCAGGGCGTAGTCGACCTATATTTTTAATGTCCAATAAAAGTGATTTTTAGCATATGATAAAAATATTAGTTTATTAACTAAACCATACGCAAGTGTGTTTTATCTTTAACAAAAACACGTACAGTTTCCCGTTACATCAAGTAAAACACTTCTATTTATTTAAAGTAACATAACGGTTTAAATAAGTATTTTCTATTTATACTTTCGCAGTTAGTTTCTCACGAGATTTTTTTTTTAATAAAGTTATTAGTTTATTTGCATTTTGGTTCATTTTCCTACTTTTGTTTATTATCTTATCAATATAACATATAAAGCTTGATTATTTAATATTGTAATTAATGTAATGTGAAATCAAAATACATATTTTTATTGTATAATTGTAATAATATAATGTATTATAGCCATTTTGAAATCTTCTCCAAGTGATTTATTTGTTACACTCAGAGTAAAAAATTGATAATTTATTTACTTACTTCGTGCCTTATTATAGTTTTTTTTATTATATGTTTAATATATGTAATGTTTTCTACCACAAATTGGGCAACTGTGGAATGATTTACCACCTGTGGTGTTCTCAAATACATACGATGTAGGGGCATTCATGAGACGAGCGTATATCTTCACTAAACGCTGGCAACACATTGTAGAATCAAAACGGCCTTAACTTTCTTCGCTAATAACTCAACTTTAATATAACATATTTTGTTAACATATGTTTTTGTAGATTTATCTCGATCATCTGTCCCCACTGTTTTTCTATTATATCTGCACATTTAATTCTTTATTTCTTTCTAAAATTAAAACAATCACTCCTTTATTCTTATAAAAATTATCAAATCTATGAAGTAAAAAAGACAAAAGGGAAGCAAAAAATTTTACGAAAAAAGTATTTTAATATCCGGATTAATGTAATCAATGAGTATTTCTGCAATCTAGTAGCATATAAAACATTGATTGTTTAAGCAGTAATGCATGCTTAATCATCGGATATGATGCACACGCGTCATGCACTTATTACAATAGTATTTAAAAGGTATAGAATACCCCGTTTTGCATATCGCTTACCCTCTAGTCTACGCATATCGGATGTCCGTAGAAGTATAACGTTCCGTTCCGTTTCGTGTCATGTGTACCATAAAATTGATAATATATCAATCTTTAGTCAAAAAAGCTTGGCACGGAACGCTTTTGTTGCAAAAAAAAAATATTGTTGAATTATAACTAGTAAAACCTCCAAAACACAAACAAGTATGTTGTTATATGTTTAGTACGAACTATCAGATCATAAAACTTTGTTTAGTATGAACTATCAGATCATAAAACATTTCATAGAATATGATCATTACATTTGTCTTATTAAATATTTCACTAAAAAATCAAGATACCGGAATCTTAAGCACAAATTTTGAATTCTTACTGGCAAAAACATTTTCCGGATCAACTAGATATAATATAAATTTATATTTTTTAATCATATTTAGTTTAAATTTTATACTTTCAAGGTTATTTATGGTCGAACGGGCATGATTTCTCAATACCGCTGTTCAGTGTTACACCATAACGCAAATCCAAGCTGGTGTGACGAAGCCAAAATCCGCTTGCCAGCAACAATCACCCCCAAGCATCACCTGCTATTCACATTCCATCACATCTCATGCGACCTTACGAAGAAACACGATACCAATGTTGAAACATGTATAGGGTGAGTATAATATTTTTCTTTATCTAAAAGTAATTGCACGCTCTAAACATTTTAGTAGATGTTGAGTTACGCCTCTGGATCCCTGCACCCGTACAAAACGCGGTAACAAAGAAAAGATCTACCAATTAACGGCCTTATTTAGTGTGTGTTTGTGCGTGTGCATGTGTGCGTGCGTGCGTGCATGCTTGTGCACGTGCAGTACGTACGCACGTGCTTGCTTTAAAGCTTAGATGACAATTAATCACTTGAACAATGTATATATAGTACAACCCATTTTTTCATTCTATTTCACAGCCCGAATATGTCCCACTGCTGAGCACGAGCCTCTTTATTTCTGGAGGAACGGACATTAACCCACCACATTGTCCGATGCGGATTGGTGTGATTACCAGACTCGAAATAAATATAATATCTGTAGGCTATACATATATTTATTCCGATGCGGGGATCGAACCCGCGACCATTGCCTCCGTAGGCGGGAGGCCGCGCCACTGAGCCAATTGGTCGTCTAAGAGTATAACCCATACTAAACTAATATTATGTATAAAATATTAAATTAACCTACTTAATTTTCCTACAAGTACTTCATTTATATTTTTCAGATATGCTTGGGTGCCATTATTAAAAAATGACAAGTTTATTGAGGAAACTGTTAACCTACCAATTGCTACACATTTGCCATCCGGGTATCTTTCCATACAGCCGCTTGGACTAGGCAAAGGGGTAATCTTGATGTTTAATTAATTCAAACCTTAATATTTTTAATAACTTGTCAGGATATTAGTACTTTTATTTTACTTTTCTTATTTTATATTGACTATTTTGTTAATAATATTAATAAATGAATAAAAAATTTAATTTAACGTATACGTTAAGCCTATTACGTTAATTTTGTTTAAAACTCAAATAAACCTTTCCAACATGAAGTTCCTTATATCCAGCAGTATTGCTAAAAGTTGTTTAAACGGATAAAATAAAAACGAAAAAAGGAGATCTTTCACTTACATACTTAGTTCTCTGCGTACTTAGCCTGCAATACGGAAACGCCACTGGTCCTGGTTTTTTACGTTACTTTTGTTTTATAAAGTAGAACTAGAACGTAGGTACCCAACGTAGAGCTCTTCATGAGGGCGATAACGGGTCCAAAGACAATTGGAGAGCGTTATGAAATACCTCTATTTTCATGAAAAAACATTTTATCTAGCCCTCTAAAATGTTTATCTTATTATTATGTAGTAAACAATCATTTTTTCTTGTAAAAGGGGCGGTAGTCTATAAAAGGCGGGAACCTATGGTCTAGAACAATGTTATAAATTATGTTATATTTGTTTACAGAATACTGGACCAGAAATAGTATGGGTGGAAGGTGAAAAACAGCTTTTCCGTTGCCAACTAGTGCTTGACTCAACCGTAGTAACACGGGACATATATCTACATAACCTGTTTAACCAAGCTGAACGGCTCATAAAAACCAATTCTCCTCCTACATCGCCTTCACCGCCGCCGTGGAATGATGTAACCAATGCACTGAAAGCTGCTCACGCAATCCAGCTTAACTCACTCGTAGGATTTCTACCAACAGTATTAAATCAACTGTTTGAGCTAATGGTACGTAACTTTGAATATGCCTGAGCTCTATAAATTTATTTCCCCCATAATATGTTTTATTCAGAGTAAGACAGTACTTAACTAGGTCCCAATGCATTTTTTATTTCAAAATCCTTTTTTACACGGCTCACATATGCCCCACAACTGGGCACTAAAAACTTGTTTTACTTGCGCCTTAGACGGAGATACAAGATTCCGGTCGATTTTTATACTCGCCTCACATTGCATTTGCAAGCGGCAGTTCCCGGCATCTTAAGGCATATTATATTCTAGTATTTTTTTAAAGCAGACGCGTTATTTTAATATCCCTAGAATATTTGTTAAACATTCAGACAAGGCTAATAATACTTGTACTAGAAAAATATGGTTCTCAGTAGTCAAATTGTAGAACCAAACCTTGTGGTTACGGTTTTACTTTAAATCGTTAGCGCAACCCTAACCAATTAAGCTATTGTTGCTTCTAATCACTTACTCTCTACAGACTGTTGAAAAAGGTTACTCGCACGATATGGGCTACCAGATTGTGAAACTGATCATACACTTCGTTCACGTGATACATGATTACGGACGAAAGGATCTCCTAGATAGTTATGTAAAGGTATGTGATTATATATATTTCTTTCTTATGATGAGAGTACTTGCTGCAATATATATTTTTTTCTTTTTTTATTGTGTTTTTATGTATGTATTATTTATATTATATGTTGTGTTTGTATGTATGCATGTGTATACATAAACTCCTTTGCCAAAAAAACGAGCGCTTTACAGTCATTGGCTTCTCTATGGATAATATTAATATTTTTAGTTATGTCATTAGCTTAGATGACTAGAATTTTTTTTCACACCAAAATCGTAGAATCGGTGTTTAAGTCAATGTAAACAAACATCCGTGTGAAAATGGACATTTTTATGCATATATATTGAAATGAAGGCTACGAGTATTTTTATCCTTACCTTGCAGCAATTACGGCATGTAATCATCCCAGATCACATGTTTAAGCTTATTATATATTTAATTATTTTTTGTATAAGTTGCACCACTTCCAAATACTTGGATCTCAGTTCTGCCAGCAGGCTGAGTGACGATGGCACTTGGATATATATATATATATATATATATATATATATATATATATATATATATATATATATATATATATATATATATATATATATATATATATATATAGCTAAAATTAATAATTACTTTTATCTTTGCACAGTACGTTTTCAACTGTGTAGAATTTAAACTGCACACGGTTTTAACGGCACCGCTTCATATGTTCGTGGACCCCAATCAACAGGACTTCCTCCTTGGTCACAAATTCATGCAGTACTCCAGTTTTTTCTTTGACATCATTATCAAGAGCATGGCTCAGTATCTAATTAATACTGGAAGAATCAAGGTAAAATATTTATTTATTCTGTTTGCAATATTTTTACTATTAAATTTATCTTGTTGCTTACAAATCACTATTAAATAAAGCTCAATTAAAATTTAGAAACATAAAAACAGTGTTTAACTGTTTTTATGTTTCTAAATTTAAGAAATTAATTAATTATTTTAAGAAAATTAGTTTAAGAAATTAATTAGCTAGCGTTGTCCGACACTTCTTGCAATGCCAGTTCAACAAGGAAGTATTGTAAAATAGTTGCACTAATGTCACTGTCTGATGGAGTGCAGGGGTCGCCCTAGTTCGGAAACCAGCCAAAATTGTAAACTTGCTTGTATAAATGATTATTGAAATATTCATTTTTAATACGATAATTTGACGTTTCATTTTATTAATGGCCAAATATATCTGTTAAAATGAGGTGATTATCTTTAATAAAAGCAAATACATAGATATATGTAGCATTATTCTTGAACATAAGAGTGAACAAAATTTATAAATGCTTTTTCAAAATTTATAAAAACTTTTGCTAAGATATTTATAACCATTGACTGCCAATGAATGTTTATTACATTTCTGTACATCTCTTAAAATGTAAATAAATACATAGGTCTTTAACTACACATTTTCCTTAGTACAACACTCGTTATTATAATTTTCAGATGTCAAGACACGAACGGTTTCACGCTGATCTGTTAGAAAATATTGACAAATTAATGACAGTCGTAGAACCTTCTTACATTTTACAACAACCAATGCAAACTCACATATTTAATAAGAATCTAGCACTGTTTCTTAAGGTATTATAATTATGTTTAAAGATGTAAAATATTATCTATATTTATATAACTTTATTTATATATTTTCCTCATATTGTGTTCATAAAGTAACCAAAGACTTAAAACGTTGGATATTTACCTGCAGTTCAGTCAATGCGCCGTAATGCGTGGTCTCACTCATTCTGATTCAGAGGCGAGTACACAAAAGAGAAAGAAATATTTGCAATTACTGCAGGAGAAAAAGGGACGACTATATTTCCTCGGACTCTATATGTTAACATACCATTTAAAGGAATGCCATACATTTTTTAAAAACAATTTAAATAAAAGTAACAATTATATGACGTTAAAATATTATTTCAGTCATGTCTCTCATTCATGGATCGAGGTTTTGTATTTCGTCAGATAAAGAAATACGTGGAGAAATTTAAAACGTGCGACCCGAAAGCATTGTTTGATTTCAAATTCACATTTTTGCAAACAATTTGCTCACATGAACACTTCGTGCCATTTAACTTGCCACTACAAGCAAATAAACTGTTCAAGGAATGTGATGAAGGTATGTTTTCATTACGTGAGCTTCTAAATACTTGATTTTTTTTATGGCATAGGAAGGCAAACAAGTGTCACCTGATGGAAAGCAACCAACGCTGCCCATAGACATCCGCAACGCCATAGGCAGTGCGGAAGCGTTGCCGACCCTAAAGAAAAGTGAAATTATGGGAGTGGGATCGGGATTGGGAATCGGAGGGGGAGTGGGAAGAGAATTGGGAGTGGGTATCTTAGGGGGTGTGGGAAGGGGAGGGGTTTGGGCCTCCGGAACTCAGACCGCTCACCGTACGGAGCGCGTAGCTAAGCTACCACTCAGACGCCGGTTTTCTGCGGGAGTGTGGTACTTCCCCGGGCGAGCCGGCCCATACATGCTACAGACAAATATGCCATTCTTGACAAAGTATTCGTCTGCAGCGTGGCTCTACCACTAAGAGATATACTGTAGTCCAAATAAAAGTAATTTTACAACATGTATTAATTTGATTCT
Source organism: Baronia brevicornis (assembly GCA_031353405.1). Taxonomy (NCBI): domain Eukaryota; kingdom Metazoa; phylum Arthropoda; class Insecta; order Lepidoptera; family Papilionidae; genus Baronia; species Baronia brevicornis. The sequence goes on along the minus strand of JASFAT010004826.1, from coordinate 52,187 downwards.
ATTATTTAATTTTTATGAGGAAACTTTAAAGTGCAATACATTAATATAAGAATGTAATATATGAAGAATGTAATAATTAAAAATATATAAATTTCCTTTTAATGTGAAATTACTTATTTGTTCATTCCAGATCCAGCGAAAATGCGACTAACGGAAGATTTTATAATGAGACATTTTCTGGCTGGAATACTACTGAAACAGGTAAAATATTTGCCTCGCCAAAACTTAGAACTCAGTTTTATTTTTTTCTACAACTCGACTCGTATTTAGACTGATCAAACGTGGTATATCAAATGGACACAAACAATATCTTTGATGACCAACATTAGCCAATTCAAAGTATTTTTACCATAATAGTGCTCAAAATTTTAATAAATGAATAAGTAAGCGAAATAATTCATAAAAATCTATATATTAAAAACCTAATGACATACAACCATGACATAAAATATATATAAAATAACATAAGCACAAGTTTTTGGCATATAAGTAAATCTATTATTTATTGAAAGTAATACTCAAGTCAAAATAATATTAAATTTATACATCAACACAATAAACGTAATAAACCGCAAAATGAAAACTACAAAATTTTCTATTGATCGTAAAGCTGTGAGACTCAGACGATTCGACGCAGTAGTTTCTGGTCTGAATATGCAATAAAAATTTTCTGACATTTGTGTCATTTACAGCATTTTCGATTTTTTGCGTCGATATTGTACAATTGTTATATATGTGTATACATATATATAGTATGTACATATATACCATATATACATGTATATATATATATATATATATATATATATATATATATATATATATATATATATATATATATATATATATATATATAAAACGCGCCAAGTTCAAAGCGAACTATCAAACGCGCGAAGTCCATAGCGAAATGTCAAATGTGCTAAGTTTCAATAATCATTATATTTTCTGAAATGTTTCGAATTTCTGCTCAATTTTCTAATTTTCTCCCATAAGAACCTTCAACAGTGTATTAGGTAACTTATAAAAACAAAGATGAATGAAATCCCTAAAGACGTCCTCAAGTTATGGCGTGACAAAGGGAAATAGGTATTTATTTATTTACATATAGATACATTGAAATGGACAACATATAAATAACCAATGCCTATTAGATAGAGGAATCGCTGCGTGAAGCGCCACAGAAACGTCGCACAGCGCTGGGAGTGTTGCGCGCGTTGCTCACGAAACACGAGCACGACGACCGCTACCGCACGAGGCAAGCGCGTGCTCGCCTTGCACAGCTGTACGCACCGTGGCTCTCCATAGTACTAGGTATTTACCTTATTTGGTTAATTCTTGATCGAGTCAGGCGTTACTTTGCAGAAATCCTTTACAATTTCAGATTGTCATCCTTACTTTGCTGAAATCCGTGAACACAAATCGGAAAAATAATATTCTTTGTAGACGGAGAAGTGTTTAGGGACTTACCAGTCGAATTCTCACCGAAAAACGGCCGACAACTTCAAACACACACTACCATTTTTCACTTCTTTTTAACCACTCCAACTAAGCTCATAATACTTGTGCTAGCAAATAGTCCACCTTACTAATGTTTGAAAGGAAAATCATAATATGATTTTTTGGGTCTATGCTATACGAAGATTACCGGTGATTAAGATATATCCACAAAATGTAAGCAGAATGGTGGAAACTTAAAAACCTAAAACGTCTCAATGGACAAACTGCGAGTCACCGGGACCAACGTAAAGCAAAACTGAGATAGCTAAACGATGCTCTACAACATCTGCCAGCGTCAAGACCTGAACGAAAACCTATGATCTGGATAAATATTTTAGACATGGGGAATTTGTCCAAATTAACATTTCCTACTAAAAGTTTGTCTCCGTTGAGCTAGTCATGTACTTACGGATATGAAGCGCAACGCTACTTCGGAAATTGGAACTTTTTTTTCTCTAAATATGTAACAGTTCAAATATTGACAGTCAAAAGTTTCACTTAGCTAAGATCCGCGACAAGCAAAACAATAACAGAAAACCGAAAAACCGACACTTTTCGGTTGTCTTCCGTAGAGTCTACTATACCTGAAGATGCCTCGTGTTGGGGCGAAACACGTGTCGTTTACAGGATGGAAAAGTGATAATGTGTGTTTGGTGTTGTGTATAGTGGTTGGTGGGTGGAGAATTGATGGCCGATTTTCGGTAAGTTTTTTGGTTTAAGTTCCAAATAAATCCACTTAACCCAACGGAAAAACACACATTATTAGTTTTCTGTTATTGTTTTGCTTGTCGCGGATCTTAGCTAAGTGAAACTTTTGACTGTCCATATAGTGATGGATTTCCGCAAAGTAACGCCTGACTCCATTAATAAGTTCAAATATTATTACAACCTTGAAACACTACCCTTACATGTCTTATATATACATATAACATTCGGACATGGTTTAAAATTTTTTCATATAATTTAATAAAGCACCGCCTACATGTGAGTATTGTATTTTTTTTTACAGACAACTCCCATCGCCTTGTTACGAAAACACTTGCCAGTCCGATTATAGAGAACGGAGATGATAAAGTAGATGGCGATGCGACAGCAGCCTTAATACACAACAGTACTCAAAAGGAATTAACGTCGGCAAACAGTACTCCACGTAGGAATAGACTTACATTACACTTTGACCACACCCCCACCAGGACTTCGGCCTACTTCAAAGAACCACCCAACATTCAACCCAGTAATATGTACGGGAAAGGTTTGTATTAATAATTATATAAGTCGGGTTTTGGTTTGGAAGTAATTTTTTTTAAACATGAACATAGCATCCAAAACAGCAAGTAACATAAGAATAAAATACCAAACCCACACTAACTATTTGATATTTATTATAATATAAAATAAAATAAGTGTTTTAAACTTAATACAAATATACAATCAACTTTTTATGTTTAGGGCACCTATAATAAAAACTTGATATTTATGTAAAAAAAGTAAATGTTTTGTTCGAATATGCTTTTTCTTCGTCTTACATCTGTGGCCATGTAACATTATTTTTTAAAATCTTGTTGCTTATGTAAATATATGTCAATATAAAATCTGTGTACACCTTTTTACTAAGGAGTCTTACTAACGGCTTACTATATTGTAGATAACACCAACAATATATCACAAAGTTCTCTCGAATCTGTATCCACGATGTCTGGTGGAGATTCACTTCCGAGGAATACGAAATTGGATTTGAGTGAAATTGGTGATCAAGTCAATCGGTAAATATCTGGTGATTGTTTACTAAATAGGGTATTTGATATACTTAGTATATGATAAATGTACACGTGTGTCACGTCATATTTGTCTTGTAATTAACACTAGATATACCAGACCAGTCAAAATGACTGTTTTCGGTATTTCAATTTAAAATTCCTACTACGTGTAATATATTTTTTTCCTAATGATATCATGACTTTTCTAGTTATAACTAAAGAATTAATTTTATAAAGTTTATATTACTGTATATATGTTGTTAGTAAAAATAATTTGCGTTTTTGACTGGTATAAATGTTATCGCTGGTATATCTAGTGTTAATGGAATTCCGAAAACTTACACATTACACAAGTAACTGTAATTTTAAAGATTTTTTCTTTCTTTCTGATAACAGTGTTATAATAATTAGTGTGTTCTTAACTGACAAATATATGGGCACAATTGTCGAATTGGGAAAGCTTGTTAAGTATCGACAATAGAACTAAGTAACTAAATAATTTCTTCAAGTATCTTAATGAAGATGAGAGTTTGATAGGCTATATGATAACGTTTCGATTTTATTGTATAAAAATTAAAGATGTACCATACGAATTTGATGTCAATTTTCTGTAACAAAGTTAACATATATGTGCTACTACGTTTATATTCCTTTAAATGTCTTGTTTATACGTTTATATTACTTTCGTTTATATTCCTGTAAATGTCCAGATTTGGTGTGTTGTCCCCTGAGGAGGTGCGGGATGTGCTTTTATGTTTCCTCTTTGTTTTGAAATACTTGGATGAAGACAGGCTTATTGAGTGGTGGCGGACGCATTCTCAGGCGCAGCAACAAGCATTCTTTAATGTTTTAGAGTAAGTTAACAGTTTTTGATCGTTTACTAGTTTCTGTAACTTAAATTTTAAAAGAATAACATTGATCACACAGAAATTATATATATTAAAATTTTTACATGCGGTGAGATTTGACCTCTGTGAATTTTGTTAATCATACATATAATAATGCCAGTTTCCCATAAAGGCAGGCAGAGACCACAGACTTCCATCTGCTACGATCTCTGTATACTTTCTTTGCTTCATCCACACTCAACACTCTCTTCAATTTGTTAAACGAATAGTAATTAAAGATTTAAGTGGAACAGAATTCGTACAAATTTTATATAACAACATACTTCAGTATGTTGTTATATATAATTTGTACAAATTCTGAAATATGTACTCTCTAGTTCTCTGTTCTCTAAATACGGTATACCTTGACCTGTGTGTCTTTTATTAAAATTCGAAATGGAATGGTAATTAAACCTATCGATGGAGAAAATCCTAATGATAATTTCTTTTGAAAATGTTGTAAATATTATTAGTTTTGATAGGCAAAGTTAGCTAAAGGCAAATCGTTATTTTCATTTTATTCTTTCGATTCGTTTCTATAAATGCTAAAATTTAAGTTTATTGTTAATTTCTTCATTTTTAAGAATTTGCGCAGAACAATTTCAATACGTTGGCAAAAATAAAATATTATCGGAGCTTAAAGTGACAACACCGGACTGTAATGGAAAACCTAAGCCGGTAAAGGCGAGAACGTTGCCCGCAAGAATGAGCCCACCGGATTTCTCGAAGGAACCACCCATAATAGTTGAAAAGAATAACACTGTTAATAGAGAAAATCTTCTAACGTCTACAGTAACCACAGGTTAGTCACTATTTTTTATGGAAGCGGTGTGTTTGCAGATGTATATTACTTAGGTGCCGGTGATAAGTTTTTTTATGGGATAGGAAGGCAAACGAGCAGACGTTACCTGACGGAAAACAATCAACACCGCTCATAGACATCCACAGTGCCATGGGCATTGCGGAAGCGTTGCCGGCCTTTAAGAAACGTGTAGGCTTGTTATTTGAAGGTTCCAATATTGTATCAGTTCGAAAACACCGCTGGAGGTAGCTGGCTCCACAGGGTAGTGTAGTTATTACCCGCGCCCATATAGTTTAGTCGACACTCACCGATTAAAGTGCAATAAAAAAAACTACTTCTCGGAAGATAGTTTTTTTAGCGAATTTTAAATATTTTAAATTTTAGAGCAACATCTACGACGAGTTTATCAGAAACGCAAAAACCATTAAGCAAATGAAAGTTGCTTATGTAGGAAAACTGTTTAGGCAAAAATTTATCTGCAACAACGTTCTATCACATTATTTTTCTTCTGTATTGTATCTGTATATCATTTGTTATCCGTTCTAGAACTTGAAGCTATATCGGAACACGCAGTGTTGTCGGCCGGCTGTTTAGCCACTGAAGTAGGTCTCACTATCATAGACCGCGCCTGCTTGTTTATGAAGAACATCGGCGTGGCTGAAGGGATCGCTGCGAAACCATATTTAAAATTGCTTCAGTTGCCACAGAGCGAAACGCTGTATAAACATTTGTTTGCAGCTTTAAGGGCCTATATTAATCAGTTCTCTGAGACATTATTTGAAGGTATGGGATTTTTTTATTATATTAAAAGTGGCTTTACGTTTAATAAAAAGTATGAGTCTATGTTCAGTAAGATTTCAGCACTATTGATATATATATATATATATATATATATATATATATATATATATATATATATATACATATACATATATATACATATATACTTATATGCCACTGCTGAACACGGGCCTTCCGATTTCTTGAGGACAAACATTAACCCAACACGCTTATCCTCCAGTATGGAACAAAACTCGGAATAAAATCATACATATATTTATTACGATGCGGGGATCGAACTCGCGACCATTGATTCCTTACGCCAAATGGTCGCCAAGAAATTTTATTAAGGCTAAAATCTTGTTCTTATTGAAACCTTGATAAAGGTAAATAAAAATTAATTTTAAGAAAAAAATTTACTGACAATTTTTATTACATTATATCAAAAAATTGCAGTTTTTTGTGTGCAACATAAATTTGCCTACTTGTTAAGGGACATACCAAATTCTCGCAAAAAAACGACTTCTGAAGAATAGCTTTCCAATTGCGTTTCTTTTTGTATCGGAGGAGGATAGGAGTCTAACTCCTCTACCCTATTTTCACCTTATTCCCTTAACTCTACCCTCCTACATTCAAAAGTTTTACAGAAGACAACGCATGTGCAGAAACCTTGGTACTGCAGATGTGCATGAACAATTGTGACTCCTTAACATTGGGTGGCACATGTGGGATGCGGGATAAAACCTGACAGCTGGGAGGCACAGGCGTCAAAATGTTCGGAGTGGAGGTTTTCAGTTCATGATGCTGTCTATAAATTTGAAGAAATTGAAATCAAAGGCGAGATCTCGACTTCAAACGTGAACACATTAAAAGTAAACCACCTTCAAATATGTCTTACAACTATAGTAATGAAGTCCTCACATATAGCATCTGTGCCCGCACGTTCACAGCTAAATTAGGTTATATCAATCATGTGAGATGAGGTCTCACAAATAGCACAGTGTGTAGTCGCTGTGGCCGTAATCGGTTGAGAAGAAGCAAGCAACATCTGGTGACCCGTTTGCTCGTATTTCTACTCCTCCATATCACAAATATTACATAAATTATTTCCGGTAGGTGGCAGCACATTATGCGCTGGCGTCGTGAGCCCGGTAGTCAAGTTGTGCGAAGCACGGGCGGCGTGGTTACGTCGCGAAGCGGCCGCTACTCTATATCTCCTGATGCGTGCTAACTTCCAACACGGCACCGGTGGGAATCTCACTAGGGTACATCTACAGGTGCGTAAATTTATAAAATCTGAGCTCGTACTAGAGTTGTTTGCTTAACACTTAGCCGACCGAACGGGATCTCCCCGTTATCAAGTCAATATAAGTCGGTGCACGAATTTTCAGACATTTTTTATTCAAATATCTTTTTTATTCATTCGCATTGCGAAAAATGCGCGGTGGACAGCGAAGTTTGACTCGCCCGAGCCCGGTGGAAATCTTACAGTTCACTATAGCGCACACAGTCGGCTAAGTGTTAAGAAAATATTAAGCATTTTATAATGTAATTAGGACACCGCCAATCCGCATTGGACAAACGTGGTAGGTTAACGTCCGTTCCTCCAAAAATGGATAGGCCCGTGCTCAGCAGTGGGACATATATGGACTGTTAAAAAAAATGTAATAGGGATTTTAGCTATTTTTGGAAAAGTGTTTACAATAAGATGTATGTACCTAATATAGCTAAAAGTATTTTTTTAATACTTATTTAAATTTTGCTCCAAAAAGCTTGTACTGGTCACATGATTTGTAAAAAAATCGACACAATAGGCTTTGTTTGGCTTATGCCATCATTTGGTGTAGTGATATAATCACATTTTGATTATTAAAATAAAAATTTAATTCCTTAAAAATAAAGTAAAATTATATTTATATTATACCATTTTGCGGCATAATAAATTTAATATTTATTTTTTTAAAATAATTAAATTATATATTTATTATACGAATACAGGGGTTTTGGGTCAGAATCCCAGCCAAAATTAAAACTTATTTTAAATACAAACAATAGTTTTTATTTTAATTTAACTTATGTATTACCAAAAGTGTACACTGGATTCCTTCTCCAATTATAAAAGATGTAAATCCTACGCAATTGGCACTTTAGGCATTTTTTATAGAGGTCGCCATTGCTATATCGGTTATGACAACGTTAACAATGTTTACACCAACAATCTCGTGGCAAATAACTCCTGTCAAAAGTTCCATCCACTATCTAAGTTATTTATTACAGGTAATCATAGCGGTTTCAAAGTTGCTGGACACGTCGACCGCCATCAATTGTAAACGTTTCCAAGAGTCTCTGTCAGTTATCAATTGTTTCGCCACCGGTGACAAGGCAATGAAAGGGACAGGTATATGTTGATAATTTAAATTACCATATTTTTTTAACTTCAATCAAATAGAAACATAAAAAAACGGCCTACATATCTCAAAATCTCTGCAATGTCCTATGGTGTTGTAGATGTCGGTCTAGAGGGGCGTTGGTTGATTTTTATCAGGCGACACGCTTATTCGCTTGCCTACAAAAATCTCTTAACTATTTAATACGAAAAGTTATATGCAGTTTATATTTAAACAATATGTACTGTATTTATTGCATTAAAATTCTATATCTATGGCTAAGTATGGTCTATGGCTAAATATCAGAATATTGTTGGGGCTGCCCCGTTTGTGCAGTGCATCAGGTATGTCCGTTAAAGCCCGCACCGATGGCTTTTGGGCCATTTTGCGAAAACGAACAGCCTCGTTTTCGCAAAATGGCCCGCACAGGGTGCGGGATAGCTCCAACTCTGTAATGAAAACCGTTGTTGAAATGAGATTCAACTCGCACCTTATGAAACAGCTAAATCGGCTTCATTGTAAATAATTTACTAACACAAACGTAAAAATATAAAAATGTTAAAATGTAAAATGTATGGACCAAAAAAACATTGTCTGAAATAAAGATTATTATTATTATTATAAATAAAAAAAATATTTGTTTGCAGGGTTGTCAAATGAAGTAGCGGAACTAATGCGAAGAGTAAGAACTGTGGTAGGCGCTCGCGCCCGTCTGGCTGGGGTCGGAGGCACTGTTGCTTCAGGTAGCGCTTTTTTATTATAATTAACATATATATAATTTTTTTCATAAAAAGAATCAATTTTTTGAGTTTATATGAAGCACTTGAGCGGATATCTCGGTAAATATTGAGCTTACGATCTGAGACCGCAGTTTCGTATGTTTCTTAGGACTATTGATGTGCAACATATTTTTCCTACACAAGCATACTAGTATAATATCAAAACATTAAAAAAAACACTCGATTTTATACCTCAATATAGATATGAAAATAACTTGATTAATCGACCACTAAAAAAGCTTAAACTACACTTAACATTTTATTTTTAGTACCGCCTGTTAGATTGAAAGTAAATGATTATTATGAAATTAAATTTGAGTAATACAAGTCGATTTTCAGTCGTGAGGCTGGTATAAGATTATATTTAAGAGTATGGGATTATACTTTTTCGAAACAAACTTATAAGGTATTTTTGTGTATTCATCTTTACAATTAGGTGCGGGTAGCGTGCAGCTAGCGGAGTTGCAGCACGCGCTGGCGGCGTCGTGCCGTGCCACGCCCCGCCTGCGTCACGCCTGGCTGGCCACGCTCGCGGACCACAACGCTCGACAGGGAGACCACGACGAGGTAACACCTCATACATTATGTGGACAGTCAGAATTTCACTTGGCTAAGATCCGCGATAAGCAAAATTAGATAAATATTAATGTAGTTTTACTTTGCGTTTGTGGATGTGGATGGTTCGGTAGGGGAAGACCAAGGAAAACATACCTTTACCAAATTGCCGAAATTTTTATAAAAGGCCAAGTCAAGAGTATTCTTAACCGGCGAGCTTGCATAAGGAGAGTGTTGAGCGTGGAAGAAGCAAGTTAAATATGCCGACATCGTAGCAGATGAAGATCTGTGGTCGCTACCTAACCCTACGAGAATCAAGCGTGAAAAGATATATGTATGTAAAGAAAGCGGAGACACAATAATTAACATAAATCTTAGTGAAAAAAGTCCGTCAGCAATTCTCCACCTCGAATTCCAAAAGGTAAACGAAACGACCAATTAGCTCAGTGGCGGGTCCTGGGTTCGATCCCCGCATCAAAATAAATATATGTACGGCCCACAGATATTTATTCCGAGTCTGGTAACCCCGCCAATCTGCATTAAACAAGCTTGGTGGATTAACGTCCGTTTGTCCAGAAATGAGGAAGCCCGTGCTCAGTAGTGGGATATATATAGACTGTGTAAAAGAAAAGGCAAACGAGTAGGTATGTCACCTAATTGAAAACAATCAACGCCGCCCATAGACATCCGGAGTGCCATAAGCATTGCAGAAGTGTTGCCAGCCTTATACTCACAGTAATGGTGATTTAAAAATTAGGGAAGTAACTTCAAAATATATTTACAATACAGTTTTACAGAGTAAGACAATCAACTTCACAAAGGTTCTGAAACTCTCCTGAAGACTACTTTACTTTATATATGGTCATAAACCGGTCGTCTGTTACTCACAATCTATTATTATATTTTCTTGGAAAATATCTTGTTACTTATAATAGCTAAAATTAAGCGGTTTTTAGAAAATCAAACGAACGTTCTTTCCCCACAGGCAATGTGCTGTCAGCTGCATATAGCAGCGCTTATCGCAGAGTATTTGAAACAGCGTGGAACACAGAATTGGGGAGCGGAAACGTTCGGTGAGATATCTATGAACATTCCACGCGACGAAACGGGCCTTAAAATCGATGAAGGTAAGTGAAAATAAATTTATTAATTTAACCTTTATTCCTTTTTAAATAAATACCACAGCGTATAATCACTTGCGTCACTCACAATATAAAAATACCAGCTAAGTCATGTCGGTGCAATCTCTCTGGTAGTCTTCAGATCGGACATGTTGGGTTAAGCGTTTGAACGTGTCTAGCGTGCAGAACGCGTCGCAACCGACCACTTCTATAAGACGGGGCTCTGCCGAATCGTCGTCCCAGTAATAAATCTAGAAAAATATAAAAAATTCAATTAACCATCGGATATTTAGAAAATTCAATACGTATGTCTATTCTACGGGCTATTCGTTCAATGATACGATCGCTCAATCGGTGACTGTCGATTGGTTCATTTTCGACTAAATAGTTCCGTATCAGCCTCGAAATAGGCGCAATAGTGTAAGTTCGCCTTAAATAACTAGTTAAGTAATTTTAAGTATATAAAAAAGACATATGTAAAATATACTTGATCATATGTATGTATGTAAAAAGACAAGTCTAATTAGTTCACTAAATCTTCGTTATAAATAATGTATGTATAAAATATTGAATATCATAAAAATCTCGTGTCAGAGTAAAGATCTCGTATTTGTTATTGAACTCTTCCTAAAGGGCTTGACCGATTTTTGTGATTTTTTTTTTGTATATTTGGTACGCCTGAGAATAGTTCGCAAACTATTTTATTGACCCTTGTGGTGATAACAGTGACCCTCCCCAAAAGTTTATTTTTTATTTTTCGGACAAAATCTTTAATTTATATGGCAAGACAATGTTTTCCGGGTCAGCAAGTTGTAGTAAAAAGCCCATATAATTTTACTTAGCCAATACAATGTTTATTTTCTACGGTTGAATATATTATTATTCCTCAATATGAAATAAACATTTGAAAATAAATTTAAATATACATTTTACGAACACATACATCGAAACTGAAAGGAATACATATTTAAATACTATTGCTGTTACAAATTTCCTACTTATATGGCTATAACATGTTTTTGTCAAATTAACATAATTGTCAAGTTAGATTCCCAACTTCAATATCATTAATTATTACGATATAACTGGAAACTGACCTTAAAACCAAACCGCTTAGCAGCGGAGTATCTCACGGCACTATCGTCCTGTGACGTAGAGGGTAGTTTCTCATGAAGTTCTATAAGAAGCGCTGCCCCGGGGTCCGGTAATCTTGGCGGGGGTGCCACGCAAGCAGCCAATAGGGCTGCCACTGACACCGGAGTCCCTATGTGAACGAGCATGGTTGGACCTTCAGTCCCAATGCTGGCAAGGGATGACGTGGACACAATCTCTTGAAGTAACGCACCTGTGAAATAAAATACTTTATATAACATATGTCTATCTTTTTTTATGGGATAGGAAGGCAAACGATCAGGCCTGTGACGTGATGAAAAGCAATCAACGCCGCCCATAGACATCAGATCTCGCTTTGGCATTATATATTTGGACCGACCAAATTTTTTTTAAGTATAATACATAAAAAAAATTGATTTTGTCCATAGAAGTAATTTTACACTAACAGTCTGTAATAATCCCATCCGAATCCACTGGTGGTACAATCGGTAAATTATTCACCCGATTTAAACGCGCGCCCGAAAAGACGACGCCCGCGTAACGTGTTACACGATCCGGACGACGAAACAGCGTCGTTCGGATCCACTCACGACACCAACACTCACACGCACCCCGGCTCTAGCCGAGCACGTAGAGTAGGGAACACTTCTACACCGGCCGCTTACACGAGATTCTTTCACGTACCCGGTCGGTTCTCACCCCTAGACCTTAGGGTCTATGGGACTAATAGGGACTATAGTTACTAAAGTTCAATCCTCCCCTACATGTTTAACGTAGAATCATGACGAGTTTAAAATCAGCACACACACATATGTGTACCTCCGACACGGCGTCAGGCCGATGGAGTCTGCGATTTGCGCAATTCCGAATTATATTTTACTTGATTACGATAAAGCTGTTAAAGCCAATAGGCTACCAGCATTAACATCTTCGAATCCAATACTCTGTAATAAAAATACTGTTATTGTTTATGGGAATAGGTTTCACTCGCCTTTCAATGTTTATGTATACTTTGTCTCTAGATTTTTTATTCATATAATCTTCAAAATACTGTTATTGTTTACAGAAATAGGTTTCTTTGATTGCCAAATCCTTTCAGTTTAAATATTCAATTGATTTTAATTGAATTTGTCTGAAATGGAAATCTAGACTTTGCGACAGACATTTACATGTTTTTATGGGATAGTAAGATAAATGAGCAGACATATATTACTTGTGTAACTTAGCAGTAGGCGAAAATGCTAATTAAATCCTGTTATTTATTACTGTTAACTTTATTTTTTATAAAATTTAAAATCTATTATATAACAAATAAATAGATAAATATAGTCACTCACCGCCGCTGAGTTTTCTCAATAGATTATTGTGGAACATCATCATGAATTCTAGTCTCGCGACATCGTTCAATTTTCTTTTAACGTGTTTGGCCCATTTTGGATTTGCCACTTTAATATCGTCCTATATAAAACAAAAAGGATAGGAGGAATAACTATATAATACTATATAATAGGAGGAAGGACTAGCTTTTGACACATAAATTAAAAGTATCAAGGTAATGTGTAAATATAAAACGTTTTTGGTAACGATAAATCTAAAATTCTCCATCGTAATAGCCTGTCTGCCTGTTAGAGTCAATGGTCGCGGGTTCGATCCCCGCATCGGAATAAATATATGTATGGCCTACAGATATTTATTCCGAATCTCGTAACCACGCCAGTCCGCATTGAACAAGCATGGTGGGTTAAAATGTCCATTCATTCAGAGCCTCTCCGGCTTGTGCTCAGCAGTGGGATATATATGGGCTATAGAATCAAAAAACCTTTGGCAATGTACTCCTGTACTGCGCGCTATGTAAGCCAATCTTAGGCTTCACGCATGTAGTTTCTGCTGATCACCTGCGGAGACTTTCGTTCCATATCACCGGGAGGCTTCCGACGCTACGTTTACCAAGACGCAGTCACCACTCCAGTACTCGTCGAGTCCTTTAATTATCAGTTCTCATGATATATAGCCAGCCCATTGTTACTTCAGATTTGTATCTCGAAAATTATTATACTCTTAACAAAACTATTTTAATTTAAAATACGGTTTTATTCAGTGCTTTTCGGTGAGGGTTGAGCGTTGTTTGGAAATTAACCAAAATATGGAATTTTTTTATGAGATAGGAAGGTAAACGAGCAGGCGTGTCACCCGATGGAAAGTAATCATGACCTCCCATAGATATACACAGTGCCATGGGCATTACATGGTGTGGTAGTGGCATGGGCCTTTTAAGAAAATCTTAAAAGCCGGCAATGCTTGTTTTTTGAAGATTCTAATCTAGTATCGGTTGGAAACACCGCTGGAGATAGCTGTGTGCTCCACAGGGTAGCGGTGGGTGGAACGAAGTTTCTAGAAAAACGCACCGTGCTGAATCGCCACCTTACGCTTGTAATGTCGATAAAGGATATTATATTATTATAATTAATTATAATATGAAGAGATCAAGACTAACCTGTATTTGAAATAGGTTGTTGAGGTGGAATGCATCCCGGGGCAAGCTAAAATTTGTATTTGTTAACTGTGAGATCTTGTGAAAGAAGTCACGATACGGCGTGAGTAGGCCTTCGTCGATGAAAGCTTGTAGGATTCTCTGCTTCTCTTGACTGTAACGTGGACAGTTCTCTTCATAAAGTAACTGAAAAAGGATAACGTTATATTGAAAGTAAAGCCATATTTTCTATAAGAATTAATACGTTCTGTGTTGTTCCCATCGTAGACTACGACCACGTCATTTCTTCCCACGGGGTTCATTATAGGCGACTTTTAAAGCAAATACTAATAGGATGGGTAACAGCATCTATGTACATAACATAAATGTTAATACAAAAATATTTTAATTAGCATTTATGTTACATATGAACTCAATAGAACTATTTATTTTGCATAATATCTTTATCTTAATAAAAGAAATGTACTTGCATTTCTTTTGTTTAGATAATATTTAGATTAGAGAGAGATTAATATTTAGATAAGAAATCATCTTTTCCATTTTTATTTTCGACACAGAGACGAAGTTATCATTGTCGGAGTAGGTAAGTAGTCGCGAATTAATTCGCATCGGGATAAATATTTGTATGATTTACAGATATTTATTTCGATCCATGGTGTCGTGATGAGCTTTCGTGTTATTTAAATATCCATATTCCCTAGAAATTGGGAGATCCTTTGCCCAACCCAGTAGGACGAATGGGCCGTCTTTGTTTAATAATTTAAAAATAATTGAGTTTTCTGGTCAATCAATACTGCTTCAACTTACATAATCTTTGTCTCTGGATGGGTAAGCGTAAGGCACCGGCTGCCAATTCAGGGTCTCGTTCCACATTTGTTCTACCGGTGGCGGCCACAGACCTGCTGCGATAAGAAGAGCGCTGGTTTTGCTAAGATCTGTGTCTGACGTTATCACGAGGTGTTTCCCTTTAACAGTAAATCGTTATCATTTGTATCACATGTTGTGATTCTGATAAGACTCAGTCTTTATCCTTGTTGTTTAATTTAACATTCTCCTACTTAAAGGTCCATCGCTTCAGACTAGGATTTTCGAATAGAAGTTCTATTATAATATACAAATATGTTCTGTAGATCTTGTAAATATTGTTGTATTGTTATCGTTTGTATGATATACATACATTGAATGACACAAAACTTTAAAACTTAGACTATTTATATTTAATCGATTTTATGATATGTGTACCAAAAACTTATCATAAGTAGTCCTAGTATAGATTTTTATTTTATATTATTAAGCTTTTTCTTATGATTTTTGATAGACAGCTTCGTTAGGCATCACGCAGCAAACGCCCGTCGCAGGCTTATGATGCATGCTTCAAAATATGAAGAATCACTTACCATCTTCGTAAAAAGGTCCTAAGAATTCATTATATCTTCTTCTAAGTAATGCGCCCATCTCAAAAGTCACCATTTTTCCTTCCTAAAAAAATAAAATTTTATTTTTAATGAAATATTGTACAACTTATATCTTCTAGGTCAAATTAATTTCCCGTATCGCGGTCAATTATTTCTTACTTTGATGTGTGGACCAACTAAAGAGAAAATACTTTATATTTAGTTAGAAACCCATTTTTAAGAATGTAATATGATATCATTTTACTAAAATATCCTTATTTTTTATAATTTATGCCTACTTTCCTGTCTCAATAGATACATTAAATATATCAAACTACACGCTGTTTGCGAAAATATATTTTTACAAATATACGAGTCTTTCAATCGTGTCCCGTTGGGCGCTTACAGCGAGCAATAAATCATTATTAGTGTACGACAGCAATCCGCGTCTGGGCCGACACTTCGTTCCTGTTTAGAACACCTCACGACCTTCGGGCATCTAGGATCCCTCCCGAGTTGAGTGCGGGAAGTGGGGGATTCATTTCTAAGTCTTGTTGCTATAAACTGCGACAAAAGGCTATACCTACCGCTTAATATTAAGTTGTAAATTTACGATTATGAATAACGTAAAATTTTATCATCATAATATCTTGTAATATTAATTAATAAGTTGTTTTTAGGTATTTAATATAATTATATAAAATATTATTAATCCTAGTACTATACTAGTACACTGATGGATATAGATTTCTTGCCATGATTTCTCCATAGTCAACACACTGTGCAAGCGCATCAGTGAGCGAAGTATATCGTACATTATAGAATCCATGAAAATGTCCGTTCTTATTATATATTTCATACGAAAATGTATTTATATTATAAGTAATAATATTTAAATTTAATAACTCCTCTTTGTATTTCTTCTAAACTGAACACACGTGATTCATCCGATCTTAAAAATTAGGTTTTACACTAGGTTTGCTAATTATGCTACGATCACAAGTTACAAGTTTAAACAACTAAATAACTATTTCGGTTTATCCAAACAAAATTCAATATGTAATTCTTAAAACTAAACAGTGATAGAATTAGTCCATATTGACAAATTAATCACCAGATAGTGAAATAGGTATTTTCTATATGCTGTGTGTTATATAAACACTTTATTACAATACTTATATAAAAATATTCACTACTATAAAAAGAATTGCCACCGTCATGGTTCGTAGATACTTAATTCAGTACATATCCGACTACATTTTGTTGATGAAATATTCTTTTGTTAAAAAGTTACGTTCTTCGAAGTTCCCACGCGACACAGCTTATGAATGACGCAAATGAATTCTGTTCATATGTATATATTATGTCGGTCTTATTCACTGTCAAAGTGCATTAGTTTGCATTATATTGAAATGTTTACTACATAATGCCATATCAGTGACGTGTTTGCTTCAAATATAAAAAAATGGACACATTTTGACGCCACAGCTATTGAACTCATAAGTCTAAAAGAAGTTTAAATAATATTTAAAACCCATTGCGTGGAAAGCAGCCGTGTTGCCTACTTTCCATCAGGGCTACACGCTTTTTCGTTTTCTCTTCTTTCCCGTAAAAAAAGGCCGGTACTGCAGCAGCAAGAGCTTTTCTAGTAGGGATAGCCAATCCACTTTCTAATATTTTTAATCATTTTAGTTTGAGATTTGCATGCATTGGGGAGCTTCGTGGGACCAAGATATATGTAAAAGATTTCATTTAAGTTTGTAAATAAAATCTAATTTAACGTCTTATATCATAGTAAAGGTAAATAAAACTAGTAAACTTAATTTAACAAAATTTATTCCACGCTCGTGAATAAGTAATTTAAAATTGTAAGATACGGTCGTGTCTTTTTCTTCCAGTTAATGTATAAGTTTTCATGATAATTAAAAACTGTAATTTACGTACTTACATTTGTCAAAGCACCAGCACCGTAAGGCGCGAAGACATGGTCGGGCGGGGGTGCCCCCAACATAGACAACTCACTTTCGCTGGGTGTGCGCTCGCCATGCGACATTAGCTAAACACAAATAAAGTCTACTTAAATCGAACATAAGTAACTTGTTACTTAACTTCCTAATAATGCAGTAATACCAGTTGTCCTGGTTTTGTTAGTTGAAATAAAAATAACTTTATTGAAATAAAACTATAGTCCTGAAAACGTCCGTAATGTATAAGGTTCCATTCCATTCCTGCCATGTGTTCAATACATACGGAAAACTTAGTTCAGTTTATGTATGGCGTAAGAAATAGATAGTTATGTTCCCTCAAGCCCTTAGGCAGTATATTTTCACGATTTCAAAATTTGGCGACATACAAAGAGCCTGACATGTGTGAGCCGACTTGAGGCATAAAAATCTGTTTATGATTCTAAGAAAGTGCGTGTTACAAAAACAATTAATTTTTTTTATGGATTTTATTCCTGATATATGATTCCTATTAAAATAATTTGTACAATTTCGCCGCCGCGGCAGAGTGTTTGAAAATCACTGATCTACTATGCAATAAAAATAACGATTAACTATAAGAACATGTACTCACAACGTGAACTTGCCGAAGAACTGTCACTTCAACCGTTGTGTCCTTCATAAGGATCACTGCTACGAGGGCTAAAAAAGACGAATATTTTTTTTTTAATTTATTCATTTTATATTGTAAAATATATTTATACGAGACCACATATGCATTCCTCTTTAGTTGCATAAAATAAGGACTTATTACACATTTTTAGGTAATGGTTTTGTATAGATTTTCTAAATATATATTACTAAAACGAATCGAGTGGTAACAGAAAATTAATATTTTCTGCTCAATGAGTGAAAGTTTTGACTGAGCCATCACCCATTTTCAATCTGCGGTATATGTATGTGTGTGTGTATATTTTAATTTAAAATAAAGTGTGTATTTAGTATGGGCTGTAAATTAATACGTAATGTGTTACTGCAGAAATAAATCTCTCTACTTCTCTCTGTCAACAATAATTAGGAGTGTAGTTATACAAAGCCTTTACCGATTCCACGTTAATCATAGCCTCTTTCCATATCAAAGGAATTGCAATAGTCGGTATTCTTAATAAAGTCGGATTCGTTGTTTTTCTCCCTTATGCTTTCATTTAGAAGGTTATATCGTCATTATTCAGGCTTAAGAGCCTTGTCTGGAAGGCCAAACCACTAACTTCACTGAAAATTGCGTCGCGTAAACGTCAGTTTCTGTTCAGTGAAAAATTCCTGATGTGAAAAGGAGTTTTGATAATTTATTCTTAAAAGCAGCGGTTAATAACCTTATTTACTCCGTTACACACTCATATTCTTGACAAATACACGATCCCCCTACATCAACATCAATATCAGCCCACGGCAGTTCATTACTGGACAAAGGCCTCACCAAAGGCGCATACTTTTTAAACGTACTTTTTTAACGTACTTATTGCATGTAAGTAGTAATTGTTGATAGTTGAAGTGTAAGGTACATAACATACAAACGCATAAAGTAAAAAATAGATCCTAATATCGTAATTGTAAATCTCGCAATACATTTGACAGGAGCTTGTGACACACCAATATATCGCGACACGGTTTGTTGAAAACCGCTGCCCTAAGGCTTTGTCAGCTTATGATATATGTATTATATACATATATTATGTTCCTGCCATGATAGGGTGCAAGTTCGCTACATTTAAATCGTTCTGCATAACTGTCTTAATTCCTAATATGTCACGTGTGCTGCACATACATTCATAAAAAATATTCTTTTATAACCTGTGGGAGCTTCGCGTTAACATACGCACCGGCGATGAGTGAGACGCCCACCAACACGCCGACGCAGCAACAAGTGCGCTCTGTGCGCCTGCCCTGCACCACCTCCGCCGCGTTGGTCGGCTCCTCCTCGTGACCGCCCTCTTTCCTATCACACATTACAACTAAAGTGAAAGAACACCGCGCACTACAGCTAATAAAACGCATCTTTCTTTTTAGAATTATTTTACATAAGATGATTAATGGAGTCAGGCGTTACTTTGCGGAAATTCATCACTATGTGGACAGTCAAAAGTTTTACTTAGCTAAGATCAAGCAAACAATAACGGAAAATTAATAATTAACGGAAGACAACCGAAAAGTTTTCGATTGTCTTCCGTAGAGTCTACTATACCTGAAGATGCCTCGTGTTGGGGCGAAACATGTATCGTTTACAAGGTGGTTGTGTGTGTTTGGTGTTGTGTATAGTGGTTGGTGGGTGGAGAGTTGCTGGCCGTTTTTCGGTAAGTTTTTGGTTTAGTTCCAAATAAATCCACTACATCCAACAGGAAAACACACATTATTAATTTTCTGTTATTGTTTGCTTGTCGCGGATCTTAGCTAAGTAAAACTTGACTGTCCAATACACATCTACGACGATAATATGCATCTTAAATCCATCTTGTTTAATTTATCCATCCAAAAATTATTCGTAATTTATATGTATGTTGTCTGTAAAATTTGTAACAACTCTATATTGTTTTAATATTATATTTTTAATTGGTATTAAAACAATATAGAGTTGTTACTAATTTACACAGTTATTAACGTTAATTACAACCATATAGAATTATTAATAACAATAAAGAGTTGTTAATAACATAACATATTGCTGGCTATCTGTGATTATTTATAAAGTGAAGGAACACATCAACCTACTAACTGCAAATTTTTGAGATATAAAGTCCCACAAAACTGTTTGCAGTTTGACTGTGGGATCCGCAGTCTCATTATTAAACTTAAATTAAACCTTAAATTTAATTTTAATATTTTAATTAATATTTCCTTTTATCAATGGTGATTTTTTTGGTCTTTCTCTTCTTTTGTCTCTAATCCCGTTATTTAGTGTCAGATCTTCTCATTGTACAATAGTAATAATTGCAATATCTTTTTAATAATTTAATAAAATAAAAATATATATAATATCTAAATCTTTTTATGTTAAATATTTTGGTAAGTGGAAATCGTGGTTGATCATTATTGTCAGTGTAATAGAGTCATTAAGAATTTATAACCAACTATTTTGTATAATATGAAGTGCAAGTAATCAAAACCACGATTATACACAAAAAATATTTTAATTTTCTCGAAGTCATTATCGGGAAACCATGGAAACCATTTTAAATGTCCATTTAAAAAGTATATAACAAAACTTGAAAACACTTATGTTTTACGTAAAAAGCTATAAGTATATTCTAGATGAAAGAAAAACATATTTAATTACAAATTTTTAAGAAGATAATGATATTATTTTTGGTGTATCCACTCAATTATTATGAAAAAATACTAAATATATATATATATATATATATATATATATATATATATATATATATATATATATATATATATATATATATATATATATATATATATATATATATATATATATATATTAGTATTTTTAGATAATTATAAATAAAATTTGATTTTTGTCAAAGCAATTACTATTTTTTAGCAAGTAACATTTCAGTAGTGATTTTAATTAAAAACAATGCTTTTAATTAAATTCACTACTGAAATGCGGCGTTAGGTATTCAAACATATAAATCCTATGTGTTGATCATAAATTAAATGATGATGAGATAAGAAAAAAAAATATCAATGTTGTAATTAATTGACCGTTTTGCTCACCAATCAGTTTTTAATAGTTTCAATTATTTAATATAATAATAACAAAAAAAAACACTACAAAGTAACCGTTTTTGAGCATTATTAAATACTAGCTGACCAGGCAAATTCATACCGCCTCAGAATTAAAAAAAACTTCACTTTTGAATTTAATTTGATTTCTGAACAGTTTTTAAATTAAATTATTTTTGAATGACGGGACGATCATCAAATATTTGATAGGTAGAAATAGTTTTGAAGGGAAAATAAAATTGTTGCTTTTACTATATTCCTAATATTTTTATCATATTTACTAACCTTTTAAACCTTCCCTGGACTTCCAAAAACAATTCAAAACAAAATTATCCTAATCAGTCCAGCCGTTCTCGAGTTTTAGCGAGATTTTTATATATATAGAAGATACGCGTGTCGTTTCGATTATGTCTGTTATTGGCTTTTGTTGAAAATACTTCATAATGAAATTGACGTAACTCACATTTTTCTCCGGCGGGCCGGCAGCTCTACATTGTACTCCGTACGTAATGCCCGGTTTGATTAAATATTATGACGCTTGTGTCTACCATCTATATTCGAATCGTGCGGACACTGGCGTTTGGTCGGACTGTATGTGGGGTGCGCGACTACGATGTTTGACAGGAAACGCGCGACTCGCGCCACTGTATCCCACTGCGGTCCGCACGGGATGCAGCCCGTATTCACGGTCGCTACGACCTGCCTCAGATGATTGACTTTGACCAATCGATTGTGCTACGGTGTCTATTCACATATACGCACGGGCTATCCGTCACAGCTGTTTGTATGGTCTATAACTTGGAGCGTCCTTGTCGATGAACGTTTGAATGGATTTTTCATTACTAGCCCTATCTACGTTTTGCAAATATAAATTAAATTTAATTTAAGCGTTTTTGTATCAAAATAAATTTACATTACACTCAGAGGTATCGTCCTCCTATCGCATTAGATGTGCCATAAATCCAAAGTTCATCAAATTAATCGCATATTATATATTTAGTAGAAATATTAGGCCACTATATGCAAAAACAAATAAAAGAACATTAAAAAGTGCACAAAATAAATTACTAAGAAATATTTAACTCCTGCAATTTTTTATAGTAACAATCACTCATATATATCCTATTGTCCCCATTTTACCACGCTTCTTCTAAGCGCATTGCAACCACATTCGGAAAAAATACCTGTAAGCCATACATATATTTATCCCAATGCGGGAATCGAAACCGCAATCATTGAGATCAAAGCGATAACTTCCTCATTGAGGCAACTTATATGACGACCAATCAATCAGTGGCGGGGCCGTCCGCCCACGAAGTCAATGGTCGCGGGTTCGATTCCCGCATCGGAATAAATATTTATATGGATTTATAAATGTTTATTCCGTGTCTAGTACCCCCCCTCCCCCCAATCCGCATTTCCTTTCCTGCCCCTTCCTTTCTTCTCTGTCCTTCCTTTCCTTTCCGCCAATCCACGGTCTGCCGTGTCAATGGATGCGTGGCTAGGGGCGAGCCTAGTCGCAAGCGTGCCGATCGTCCCGGGATCGGGCTCCCCCGGGTACTATAGTGCCTTACCTCAGCGTGCAGGGCTCTGCTGGGGCTGACCTCCATCCTCCCTTGCGGCTCGTGGGATTCACTAAGACGAATTTGATATACCTAATTTGTCGAAAATGACGGCGACGTGGTTCGCCACCCGTCACGACCTGATTCTCACGAGCGCGAAAAGCGACCAATGACGAGTCGTTTCGCTGCGATAAATGGCAGCGGATGGAGCTCTGCGGTCTCTGCCAACCCCTGCGGGGGATAGGCGTGGACATATAAAAAAAATATATAAACTTTTTGAATAAAACACATTTCGGGACAGTGTTCTTCGTTTTATGGAAGTTTTGCCGAAAGAACCATCTTGGGAAAACGGTTTGGTTATCTTATACTAATATACAACTCATTATTGTTGATACTCATATATGCACAATGTTATTTATAGCAACAAATGATACGATCGTAGTAGAGAAGTAATATAGATGTTCTTATCCCCCGCGTGGCCCTCCTGTCACTCAACACGAGTGCTTTGATTTGTCTGATGGAGTGAATTAAAAGATTGCGCACTCTACGTGCGAACGATATATATCTTCCGCTTTCATGCTAAATGGTTTCACAAATTATATTTGTTGTTACAATTTCAAACATTCATATTTTAAATAGAGCCTTCTCTCCTTCAAATATATCAACGTAAAAAAGCAAAAGTGCTATATATAACACAGATGTAATTTTTTATAGTATATTCGAATCAGAAGAAAATACTGCGTCGGATGGACTGAGTCTCACACCTCTACCACCAATAGAAAATTTTGTGCAACGTTGAAACTGACTGTTTTTGAGTGATCATATATTACAATTTATTCTGAAATCTTAAAGATTTTTTAGGGTCTGGTGGTAAGTTTTATGTTTGCGGTTTATTACGTTTTCGACGCAAAAAGGTCGATACGCTACGCATAGATGGAGCAGTTCCATCAAAACCTGATTAATTTGATTTATGTTAGTCGAAATCGAGGCAAGAGAAATTGATTAAGTGACGGAGACAATGCTAAAGGCAACTATGCTTTTTCATGTTTTTCATCGTCATCATTCACTGTTGGACATAGGCTTCCCCCTAGGCACGCCTGATAGCCTGAACTTTTGTTACACATATCTAGTCCCCACGGGTTACCCTGCGACGATCGATGCTCCATCTACCTTAAACCTACCTCAAAATACCTCTTTTTTTACCTTAAGCAGGTACCGTTTTTAAAATAGATCGCTTTAAAAAATAATCAATCGAATCCGGAAAGACATGTGTATGGCCTACATATTCATAGTCAAAATGACTGTCCTTATCTTTATAATGTACCCACAATGCAGGAAATCCTGGTTGAGGGATTATGAGCGTTAAAGCGTTTTATTGATATAAGTTTTTAATTATAATCAAATAAACATTTTTCTTATTTTTTAAAGGTATGAAAGCTTAGTTAATACAGGAAACAAAGTTATGGAAGGTAGACGAATAAAAGTGTTTAATACATACCATACATATATACATACCATAATAATATGACCTAATATCTCCAGTCACACTGGATTTGCACAAGTTGTTTATTGGTAATTAAAATTGAGTGTCTAGAGAACATTTTTATATATCATTAATATTTTATAAAAAAAATATGTCATGTAATTGTTAAGGACACCGCTGAGCTAAAGTTGCCTGACATTTCTTAATTTTTTTTCTGATACGTCGTCATCGTCTCATCCATTGCTAAACAATATGCCTACCTAATTCGATCTTAATACACTTACACTACCCACAACACGCACACAATTTGCGCACACGCACCAACTATACATACATCACGACGATATATAGAAAAACTTAATTTAAATTTTTGTATTCCGTATTTTATATAATAATGTAAAAACCAAATTTAATGTATAATAAATAAATAAAATAATAAAAGAAGCATTAAATAATTACATTTTTGTATGTAAATATAAATCTCTGATTATATAGTCAAATTTTAAAGCTATATACGCATTAAGCATTATATAGGTACAGTCTCGTTTCTCCAGTGCATTAGGTACTTTCGTTAAGGCCCGCACTGATGGCTTTTGGGCCATTTTGACAAATCGAACAACTTCATTGCTTCAGAGAATACGGGATAGCCCAAACTCTATAATGAAAACTGTTGTTGCCCGATTCAACTCACGTCTTATAGAACAACCTAATCGGAAATATTACTATCAATTTTATTATAATAACATTTATATAAAGAACAAACTATTTTACATTGAAGTTCAAAAGTTAAACACTATATTTATACCTTTTTTTCTATTGATAGAAGTAATCTTTATAATATAATGCAAAATTAAATCAATGATAAATTTAATTATAGTATTAAATAATTTAAAACCTTGTTAACCTTTTCGGCAACTATTAATACAGACTTAGAAACGGGTTACAATTCAGCACACCATAATTAAACCGGAATCAGTCTAGCAGTACATAGTAACTATTATCGTTTCCTTATACAAACTAATACTAAGTTGAAATTTTTTCCCGAGGTCGATCGCCAATCCTCCCGCCAAGCGGGGGCTTACAGTAACACTGTTTAATTTTTAGGGAAACTAATCTCCAACAGCAATCTATTCTCACTTAAGCACATACCTTACACTTCTCAGTTGTATAATTGTACTTACTTTTTACAAATGACGATAGATAAGAGCACCATTGTTCACAAATTTAATACAATACCGAGAATGGTGTTTCAAGTAAACTATCAATATTACGGTAGGTAGTGCGTCTAACACAAGGGCAATACTCGCTTGTCACTTGACAAAGAAATTAGTTTATTGATATTGAACTCTTTTGTTATCATCTTACTAAGCCTTCTTTAACACCTTGAGATGATAACAAGAAGTTCACCCCACAAGAGCGTGTTCATCTCTACACGTATCTGTTTGAAATTTGTTTTCATTGTTTGTATATCTCGTATCTACTAAAACAAATAAAACTTCTAGTTATGTTCTAATGTGAAGGGCTTCTCAATAAATCATTGTCTTTATCGTCATAAAGCCTTTAAAAGCCTTAGAGATTTCATTTAGGGTTTTGATCAAATGGATCTAAAATAATAGCAGCTTGATACTAAAACTTATTGATAAATCTCGCATGTTTTTTTTATTTTTTGATTATAATATTTTTTGTAATAAACTTTCAATAGGTCAAGTTCATAGACTTGAAACTTGAAATTTTGCATTAATTATTAACAACTACACCTATTAAAAAACTTTATGTAAAGTTAGTTATTTAAGTAATTTTAGAAAATTCATAACGTTATGCATTAATAACGATTAAAACGCTTATTTCTTCAGATTTAACCAAAGCCAAAAATATGACATGGCAATATATTCTTGATTTGTATAATACGTAAACTAAAACAATCAAGGAGCTACCCCTTAAATTTTGTCATAGTGAAATATAGGCCCTTATTTTTGATAAGAAATATGATAAATTTGCATCTATGTATTTAACATACATATAATCTTAGATTTAAAGTAAATTAAACAACACAATATGAATATCACAGCCACTTTATTTTTTTCTTTAGCTTTAATGCTAACAGTAGTAACAATATGGAATACTGGCACAATGACATTTCCTCAGTTTTGTGTAATAATTAATTGTAATCAATTTATAAAGACTTACATAACATTGTGTTGTGTGACATTTAATTTAGTATTTCATGAAATCACAAAAGTAATCAAACTAGGATACAACTGAAGTGATTATCCATCTCTTTGCATTTTCAATATCTTTCTCTTTGCATTAACAACTTTTAATAAAATCCTTATTATATTTATTGAGACCAGCGGCAAATCATAACAATAATAAACGAAGAATTAACAAACGGGTTTAAAATTTTCTAGTATTTGGTTAAATATGTAACAATTAAGAAGAACATAGTTCTAAAAAGTTTTCTCTAGATATCACAACATCCTGTGTGAGTTGTACGAAAGTTTCGAAGTCACAGAAGAACGCTTCACCACATCCCGCTATTGGTAGCACAACACCTGGTCCACCAGCCGTCGCTGAGTACACTGCCTGTGGTATTATATTGCGTTAGTAATTGAAGATACTATGAGACAACTGAAAGTCTTCTTTCTTAAATCATTCATCTTTCGTTAAAATCATTTCACTAATCTGAATTTACATACAAAACTATATAACCATACACTTGATTGATGTTGTCCTAGTCGATTCGGCTATGGTGACGACTACTAAGGAATTCCATAAATGTCAACTGCGTAGCTTAAGTGCCCTAATGTATGCACTTCCAATAAAATAATTCATCCTCTATCTATAGAGCGCCTTCGAGACACAGTATAATAAACTAAATCACACCCAGAGAACAGGAAACTTAGTTTTGTTTTTTAAAATAATTTTGACATTTAAATCAGATTTTAACTCTTAGCTCACGTGTGCCAATAATAATATAAAATTACCTGTGATATTTAAAGAAAACAAACATGCCGTATAGAGGCTAACATAATCCATCTATAGTTACAAAACCGCAGAGTCAATGGTCGCGGATTTGATCCCCGCATGGAAATAAATATGGCTTTTAGATATTTATTCCGCGTCTACCTACCACGCTAGCTACCATAGCGAGGACAAGGCTAGTGGGTTAAAGACCGTTCCGCCAGAAATGGGGAGACCTGATCCCAGCTGTGGGACATTTATGGGTTATGAAAAAATAGTTACAAAATAAATATGTATATTCTGTTGGTAGATTTAAGTAGTCCTTTCTAAACCTGATTTACTTGTTCACAATAAAAAGATGCCTAAGCTTTTCCTCCAATTTTCATGCATTTTTCATTAATCAAGATTAATAGTATCTTAGTACGTAGTAGTGATATGAAGCTAATCACTAGTTATGTATATTTTCACGTAAATCCAGTGGCATTTTATGTTTCAATACTCTAATGCCAAAGCTTCTTTGCATCGTTGCAAAATGTTTTGAAAGCGTAACCAATAACCTACCGTTCTTAAAGGAATCATAACATCATGAATATACGGCAATTTGTTCCGTTAAGCATAATCAATGAATGTTTATAAAAGGATGAATTTTTTCAACATTCCTTTAAAGATAAAGTTAACAAGGTCAAGAATATATATATATATATATATATATATATATATATATATAAATATATATATAAGGGTCAAAAAATAATTTATATATATTTATATAAAATATTTTTTATAATATTTTGTGATATATTTACCAAGAATCCATATTGGCCAGTTAAAGGCTGCCTCCTTAATTCAAGTGAGAAAGTAGATCCGTAACTAGGCTGGTGCGGTTGAAACACTCGGGCAGCAGCCATTAATCCTGCTACGTTGTTTTCGTGCGCCGAATACAGCCTTAATTTAGGTTGATCTTTGTCTCCGGCGATGGCTGATCTTGAGGCATTTATAATATCCGACAACAACACACCTGCATTAACAATAGAGCCAGAAGAACTATTTTAAACGGTTAATAGTGTTGTAGAAGGTACATATGTATATTTGTATTTACAAATGAAAACGACAATGAGAAGTGTTATTTAAATAATTTTAGAGGTATTATTAAAATTATTCTAAATTTGACGCAACAAGCGTCCAGGATCATACATGTATGCATATTGTAACCGAGATTTTTTTTATTTATTCACATCATTGATAGATAGAGAAATAGATATACGTTTACTTATTCCGATCACACAAAACTACATTTAATTTAAAATAAATAATAAAAAGACAATTAATTGGCCGTCGCGGGGCTCTCCCGCCTACGGAATCAATGGTCGCGGGTTCGATCTCCGCATTGGAGTAAGTGTATATATATATATATATATATATATATATATATATATATATATATATATATATATATATATATATACACATATATATATATATATATATATATATATATATATATATATATATATATATATATATATATATATATATATATATATATATATATATATATATATATGGATAAATGGGGAGGCCCATGCGCAACAGTGGGAATAATGGGCTATGAAAAAAATACATCCTTCACAAGTATATCCTTCAAAACTACTTAAACTTGTAGAACGTATATTTTTATCAAAATAATTATACATGTGAATAATTAACCATATTCAAATTTTAACAATAAATTAAAATAACACATAATAAGGACAATATTTTACCTGAGGCAAGCTGTATTAACTCATTATCATAAAATTCTATAGCATATTCAATCTTTGTCATCTCTTTTATTTTTGGCATAACTTCTTGTATCGATTTCGGTGGATTCACTCCCACGTTTCCCTTAAATATTCATCGTAAGCCGTAAGTATTAAAAATATTGAAACAACTGATAAAACAAATAACAGACACATACCAAAGTTTGGAACAAATTGTCCAAGAAAAACACATCCTCTGGTGTTGTTATATTGGTACCGGTCTTTTCACTCAAATACGTGTATAAACTCTCGTATGGCTGCAACCATTTTTTGACCTCGGGTAATTGGTATATACTGTCCCTTTGCTTAGTATAGCGGGGACAATTATACCAATAAAGTAACTGAAAAAGATAATTGCAGATAAAGATAGATAAGCATTGAATAAAATTTAAATAATTATTAAAAAAATATTTTGAAGTTTCAAGGTCTTTTTAACAGACATAAATATGAATGTCTAAAATATATACACTCCTTTGCAAAAAAACAGGCGGTTTTGATTTTTCTATATTATTGATAATAATTTAGTTCTAAATTTGTTTTAATAGCCAAACTATGTTACTGGCACTTAATAAAGAGTCTGGGTATGAAAAACAGTTAGTCTTTATAGAAATAAACATTTTGTAATTAAATAAATTTTATTAATGTTAAGTATATCAAATTTATCACTCACATCGTCTGTTTGATATTCGAGGGTATCGTAAGGTATTGGCTGCCAGTTTAATGCAGGGTTCCATCTTTGAGCAGGTAGAGGTTGGTACATTGCGGACATAGCTGTCAAGGCGGTCATTTTGGTGCGGTCGTAGTTTGTTGTGCGTACTTTAATCTCTTCCGGTAAGTACAACCGGGAGACGAGATTGTCATAACGCTTCCTAAGGTACTCACCGACTTTGTAGCTGCGCTGCTTGCCTTTCTAAATAATTAAACATTATTAATTATTATATATTTATAAAAAATATATTTATAAAAATGTAACTTCTTAACTCATATTTCTAACATAACTTTTATAATCGTTTATTAAATCGGTGTAAAATTCGGGTATCGGTGTGAAATTTTTTAAATAATAAAATTCAAATTTACATGTTATTCACATGTATATGTTTAAAGAAAATATATATTATATTTTTTTATTTAAAGCAAAAAAGGTTTTAGGTGCGCAACTGTTCTCTTCCTGTTTGTCATTAGATGGCTCCAGTAGTAAGTGTTGATTGATTTTAACATATTCAAAACGACATGAACCAAGCTTAGACATAGGGTAACTTTTAGAAAAGTAAATGACGCCAAAATAAAATCACACACGTGTCAGAGATGTGTGAAAATGTCTGATTTGTGTGAAAATTTCTGATTTTGTGCCAAATAATCGTGATTTGCTTAAAGTGTTACTTTTCTTATTTCATTCAAAAACGGCTGAAAAGCGTTACGAGTAAAAAAACTTTATGGAAATGCTACTCTAAGTGAAACAACGTGACGCGATTGGTTCCATCGCTTTAAAGGCGGTAATTTTGATGTTGACAACTGGCTGTGCGAAGGAAGGCCAAAAACATTCGAAGACGCTGAATTGAAGAAATTGTTCGATGCTGATCCGTGCCAAACACAAGAACAGCTTACACATGATCTGGCTGATCAGCAGTTCCGTTCATATGAAGACATCGATTGAACTTGATTCGTGGATAGCCTTAAAAGACGAACACTTTACTGCATAGAGCTCGAATACCCTTAAAATAAAGTAACGGTTTTCGAACTCTGCCAGAAAGATGGTCAAAAGTGGTAGCTAGCGATGGGCAATACTTTGAATACTATATATGTAAGCATTTTTGCACTATTAAGTTGCATTTTTTTATAAAAACAGCGAGAACTTAGTTGCGCACCTAATATGTATATTTGTTAGTCGAACGATATGTTCTTTGTAAGAATATTCGTTCGCAATGGTGTTTTTTTAATTTCGTTAGAATTTCCATAGCAGCATACGATGCTAAATCACAAATCAAAAATGAAGAAAAAAAATATCTTTTAAACTAATGGATACATTTAATTATGATATAGTTAATTATCGGCTTTCGAAAAATATATAGGATGACAGGGCGAGAGATGACTAGATTAGTATAGGGAGACTAGAAAGACCTTTTGTATTCAGGTGTGGTATTCCATAATTCGTAACGTTTTCCACACGTATCGTACAAATTTCTATGTTTATTAATCAGCAAGCAGAACTAACCGCATTATATCACGATTTTAGTACGGGTAGTATTTTAGCGAGCTAGCCAATGTAAAAAAAAAAATGTTTCAAAACCATACTAAGAGTAACGCGACTCACACTTTGTGGCGTTGTCAATTTGACTGAATGTCACAGCCTATATGCATAAATTATTAACATGCTTATAAATGTAATATCAAGCATACATACAATCCACAATTTACAGCTCCTTTTTTTATGAAATCGAAACACTGCAGTGTATTACGATTTGATAAAAATTGAAAGACAAAATGAATTTTTTTAAGGTAATCCTACGCTACGTCATACGCAGGGAATGTTCCGAGGAATTGTTCTGAATAATTCTTGCCTGTGAATTCTATCATCATACAACACGTTAAAAAACACCGAATTCTGTTTTCACCGAATATCGTACTATGTGGAACTCTATGAAACTAATTTCCTAACCAATACGATTTTAGACCTACAAGAAATGATATAGACTTAATACATACATACTTAACACATACGCTTATCTGAAAGACTGGCATCAACTATCAGGTGATACGCTTACTCTTTGGCTTCCCCTTATTTTTCATTAATTGGTATTTTTCTTCATTATCATATTTCATCAAAATATGTTACGAGGTTTAAGAAAACTAAGCATTTAATAAACCGAAAAAGAAAACTATGTAGTAGTATGTTATGGTGGATATTGACAGCAATAGCGATCGCTTGAATAGTTTTATTTTTTTTTTGTAAATTTATAGAATTTTCCTTGTATTTAAAATCATTCATACAATTATATGCAAATGAATCATTTGTAATTTTTTCTCATTTGGAAAAAAGACCTTAACCTTTTAGGGAAAGCCAGCCAAAGAAGGCACTTGCAACCGTGTAGGGAAAATGAATTTTGTACATTAATAATAAGACACTCCACTATTTCAATCAATCAATCAATCAACAGTCTGCGGCAGTCAATTTTTGGACATAGACTTCCCCCATGAAGCGCCACCTAGCCCGTTTTTCGACTTCACATATCCAGTTTCTGCTGATCGTTTGCAGTTGTTGATTCGCACCATCTAGGCGGGGAGCGTCCCACACTACGTTTACCGAGACGTGGGCACTCGCTTGCTCCAACGATTGTCGGATCGCCCAAAAACGTGACCAGCCCATTGCCCATTCGAAAGGCTGTTTCGGTGACTTTAGTTCTCTGGCGGATTTGTTCATTCCGAATCATATCTATCAGAGAAACTTCGAGCATAGCTCTCCCC
The DNA here is from genome assembly GCA_031353405.1 of Baronia brevicornis. Classification (NCBI taxonomy): domain Eukaryota; kingdom Metazoa; phylum Arthropoda; class Insecta; order Lepidoptera; family Papilionidae; genus Baronia; species Baronia brevicornis. The sequence continues at coordinate 19,664 of JASFAT010004826.1, read as the reverse complement.
ATAGCTCTCTGAGAGACTCTGAGCATATGCAGCTGACGGACTGTCAGCGTTCACGTTTCGGCGCCGTAAGAGAGTACAGGTAGGACACACTGGTCGAAGACTCCACTATTTCGTGTTATTTTATTTCGTCTAATTTTGCACAATACAACAGACAATTTTCTGTCTACTTATGGTATACGGTAACTTAATGTCAATAACTATCAATTATCACTCTAAAACCGCAAATCGACTACTTTGGTATTCTTGATTGCAGGTTCGAATGATTAAACGATTGAATGATATGAAGATGACTGTCTCTATTTGTTTATGTCAGTCTTGTTAAATGGTTTTAAGATGTTAAAACGACAAAATGACAGTCTAGTAATCAGGAAATGACAATGACAATGTACAAGAAAGAATAATTTTTTCTACATGTAGTGACAAAAGAAATCCACTTTAACCCTTAATTTTATATTGTCTGCCATACCGAAAACAAACTTTAGAAAATCCAAGTCATTCAAATTTGTAATTTATTCATGTCAAATGTGCCCGCCACAGAGGACATTTATTTTCTCAAAACGGGGAATAAATTGTTTTTTTTAATTATTTTTTCAAAGCCCTTAAATATTCTAAAACACATATTATTCACAAAATTTAAAAGAAAAGATTTCCTGTCAAATTAAGGGTTAAGACTCTATAGCGATCAAAGCCAAGGTTTCGATCGCACCTGAACGACCCTTGAACTGTTACTAGCCCCTCCCCTGATGTCGTGATATCCCCTGATATCGTCGCTTTAACAGGAATTATCGTCATTACATTGTTCCCAGTTCGCAACCTAGAGATCTCCTACTCTTGAGTACATCCGACGAAGTTTTAAAGGAAGAATATATCAGCTAAAGTCTTATATAATAATTATTATTTAACCATGTTATTTAGTATTACACTTTTTATGTACATGCTAATATTTAAGCTGTCGTGAAACACTATTTTTTTCTGATATAGTTCAATGTATTGATGAGATAAAAAATATAAAAAAAATGTACTGGAATTTCTGCAAGAAGCATGTCGAGGTTCAACATAATTGTGTAATTCCCCCACAATACCCGTATGTATGAGAGGCTGGCTGACATTTAAATATGGCTACGTCAATTCATTGTTTAATTAGTACCTCTATCGTTATCGGAATTGATTTAAGAAATTTTACCTTAGTGAGAACTTACGTTGGTTAAGGCCTTTTTTCCAAATGGGAAAAACAAATCAGTCTGCTTATCATCCGCTGGAAACTTATCTAATTCTTCCTGGTCGGGAGTTCTATCACCATGGCGAAATACCTGTGGAAATATTAAGGATTTAAAACTAAAAAAACACAAACACAAAAAGTATCCCTTCTTCAATATATTAAAATTGAAATTTGACTTAAAAGAAAAAATAAGCAAATAAGTCAAATTTTTAAATCGCAATTTATAATAGGTATCACAAATTGTGATTTGTAATACCCATACTTAGGAAAGGTTTATGTCCACCATTAAACTGCTGTTAGTAATAATCATGACGATGACGTTCATATAATGTTAACGGCGCTAATGAATTTATTAATGCTTATTTTAAAACAATTTCGCTTATAAAAAATAACCTAATTATTTTTTTCCAGCCAAGCTGTTTCTATTAATAATTTATTTACATGTTTATTTATCCCATAAGTTTCCAACGTCTGGTGATTTAAAAGGCTAACGTGTTCGGTGAACGAAACTCATATCTCAATAGTCTACTTTAACAATTAACCAGCACATATGACGACTAATTTACATTTACATAGTTCCTCGTGCAGATTTTTTCTCCAATGCATGATGTATGATTGTCACAGGAAGCGACGCACGTACGGCAATTGTGATCACCTCATTGAATTCTTTAAAACGTACTATACGTACCACAAAAGCTAACACTGGTTCGGTATCCATGCTAATTTGTGCAGTTTCGAACATTTTATTGGAAGCTGTCATCGCTCCCATTGGGTTGAACCCCTTGTTCAACTGCCCACCCACGACCGCCACCGATACGAGCGCCACGACAAACACCAACCCCATGTTGAAATGATTTTAAACAACAATCGGTAGAGCGTGTCTTATCGGCATTATATACGCGCGTTCGCGAGCCGATTTCGACTGCAGCACTCTGAGCCTTTGCTCCATTTATATAGAGATAGATACAAGAGGGCCGGGAGTCTTGCTATTTTGTGCTAAATTACTAGTCGCTTTGAATGGCGAACATTCTTTTTGCACGTTTTATTATGTTAAATCCTCCCAGTGGCGATATACAGGTAATTATGCAAAATATAATGTTAATATAATAATAAAAATATAATGTTAAACGTCTATTTCGCGACAAATTGCAAATATTAAACTGCATATATATTTTCTTGTGATTTTGATGCCATGAAAAAATTTTGATTTTTACGTGGAAACTCCAAATATCCTCAAGCACTTTTCCTCAAACATGTTTGATTTCTTTTTCCTTATTGTGAAACGCGTGGGGTAATAAAAAGTGTCCGACCGAGACGTTGACGTGTCTGCAACATCCAAAACATTGTGGATGAGTAGGGCACCTACCTAGGGACCTAGGAAAAGGATATTTTGGAGGAATTAATCGAAGGAGATGAAGGAAGAAATGGGATGGGAGGACCGAAATAAAGGAAGAGTAAAGGAATTAGGTTTATGAATCCCTACACTAACCGTACATTATGCGATAAAATCATGCTATCACCTAACACTGATATTTTATGAGGATTGGTTACTGAACGAAAACATTCGACCCTATATTATATAATTTATTTATATTTTTAATAATAATAAAGCCAATGGCACATTCAGCCACGGGCTTTATTACTATTGGAAATAAATATTATAATATTTTAAATAAATGAAACTATTGTATATAGTATATAGAAGATATTTGGTTAAAACATTTAGTTTTATTCCTTACAAAAAGTTATTTTGTGTTTTTAACTTATAAAAGATGGTTAGTTAGTTACCAAGGTAGACAAGCGGATCTTCATCGCAGAATCACATCAATAAGACTGGTATACATTAGGGGCCCGTGACTATTTACGCCTGGCTTTGTTTTCAGAATGTCCATCATCAATCGGCGATCACAACCTCATACTCTATCTATATATGTTTGTTTAACCTATATATGTTCCTATACCATTCATCGACTTAAGTGGTAGCATGTTTTCCCATGTTACCACGTTTCATATAATAAGTACTTGGATCCGAAGACCCAACTACGCTCACTCTCTTTACTCCCCTTTTTCCCTCCTATACCACATCGAATGGGTTCAGAAATACCGCTGAAGTTTAGTGGTTGCACAGATTAATGTTGCATGAAAGATGTTGAGAAGAATAAATTTAATAAATTTAGTGATATCTGGATTTACCAATATGTATAACATTAACTTTCAAGGATCATTCCGTGAAAGAGCACTTATGATTTACATATAAATATTATCCAATATTCCAAAATATTTCTTAGAACAAACAGTCAAATGACGTCAAACGTAGTCTTTTCTACTACTTAAAATTAAGCTAATAACCTGCGGCCTTTTAAATTATAATACATTTGAGTCAACAGCCACACGTATTCAAGTCATATACGCAATCTACTTAATACAGAACGATGGAAAAATATATTCTATTTACACATGGAGCTACGTCTGCCACGGTGCTGTTATTTCTCCGTGCGTTCGAACTTCTAGCAGATGCTATCACTTAACGCCGATATTCTATGAAGATTGGTTACTACTGGAACGAGAACATTCGTCTCTCAATTTAATTTAATACTGTCTGTCAATTCAATTATCTTTTATATTAAAATTCCACACGTTTTAAAATGGTTTAATTTTTTATTTATTTAAAAAAATAACATCTGGCATATTATTATCAACAACCAAAATGTCTTTATTACATAAAAATTGTTTTTAAAAGTAATTGAAAGAAAAAAAACTTCGTAAAATAATCTAAAAATCAACATTTTTACCTGTACAGGTGTTATGCGCATCATATACAAAACATTTTTCTCGACGTGGCTAGCTCTCATACTAATAGGCGTTCAATGGTTATATTTTACCTTCATTCCTCTTTTGGTACGGTTAGAGCACGGAGGTCCAATTCCTTTCCCCTTTCTTTCCTTAATTTCCTTCCGTAACTTTTTTTTCCCTCACATTATTTACATCCTTACACCAAAGTAGGCAGCGCATTTATAGTGCCCCTTAGTATTGTCCAAATGTCCATCGCCGGCACTAGTTGTTTACCATCAAGTGCGACTTCCTCGTTTGTCTATGTTTTCTATAAAAAAGAAACGAGATAGCACGTCAATGAATAGTTCAATCAAAAAGATGTTAAGGATTTTATATTTATTTAAAATGCTTCATCACTTTGTTTCAGGTATGTCCGACGTTCATTACAATGACCAATCGTTCCTGGACCAACTCATGGTGTGCACCGAATATGTTGATAAAGCAGAAAGATACGAACTACTAGGTCCGCTATATCGACTCATTATTCCCATCTACGAACGGAAGAAAGACTATCAAGCCCTACTTACTTGCTACCAACACTTGACAAAAGCATACGCGAAAGTTATCGAACTTACAAACTCGGGCAAGCGACTTCTCGGCAGATTTTATAGAGTTGCATTTTTTGGAAAAGCTCATTTCGGAGAAGACGAGGAAGGAGTCGAATTTATTTACAAGGAACCAAAGCTGACATCGCTAAGCGAGATCTCGGAGAAGCTACAGATATTTTACGAACAAAAATTCGGAACAGGTTCTGTCAAGATGATAATGGACTCAGCTCCGGTAAGCATATAAGTTGACACTAAAAACAAGCAATTTAAAAAAAATAAAAAAGAAGTCATTTCCTACTTTTATATCCTGCTAAATATTTTATTAACTTTTTTTCTCCCATATAAAAGTAAAATTAATTAATTGAATTTAATTAATGAATTAATATTTGAAAAAACTGTATTAACATAAAGCGTCATCCACTGTACGCTAAAAAATGTATTTTAATTTGAGTGGATGAATAAAAAAGTATTTTTGTTTGAAAATTTGAATAAAACACATAACTATATAAATATACACAACTAATAGTAGGAATTGAATAAAAATATTTTTACTTATAATATCTTTGTATTTGATGCAATACAACACCTTATTTACCAAAATGCTCATTATGGCAGACGCGTAGCAAGATATACATCAAGCCTCTACTCGAAGTTTCCATTTCGTAGCTATATTTATTACACGTTGTAATTAAATCGTTATTTCATAGTTTTCATGGTCTTAACCCTTAATTTGATATTGTCCGAACATAAACTTTAAAAAAATCCAAGTCATTCAAATTTGTAATTTATTTATGGCAATTAAATTTCAAATACTTGGCAACTCAAATATTTTTAGTAGAAAAAAATATTGACTTGGAAACACTATAAATGTCACTGGTGACTTCAAAATGCCTGCGAAACCATGCTCTACGATTTTTCTAAAATCAAACTAATGTCAAATACGACTGTCGGTCATTTTCCCTCAACTATGGATGAGGGTCGTTGCAGATACTGCCAAAAAAACGGTGGTATATTGCATAAAATGCAATATGTTTTGAAACGGGGAAAAGCTCCAGAAATTGTTTCCTCAACTTTCACACGAAATAAAGTTTAATTTTACAATATTGTTTTATTACCCTACTTTGGCAATTTCTGCCACAGATGACATTTATTTTCTAAAAAAAGGGGAAGAACATGAGTTTTCATTATTTTAATATCCTAAAACACATATTATTCACAAAGTTTAAAAAAAATCGACGACCGTATTCAGGTATTATTTTTTATACACATTTTACATGGTTCAGAACAAGTCTGCCACATTATTGTGGTGCGGGTCAAAACATTTCTCATTACCATAAAAAAGTATTTAGTATGCTAATTACCTAATCGTATCTTCCTTTGTCGCAGATAACTCATAAAAGATTTTTAAATTGCATATACTATCTTTTTTTTATAGGTGTAGGCACCGTGTTCGATCAAAAATTAATATGTTTTAAAATGGCATTTTCTCCTGTTTTCTGACGAGCTGCTTCTACGTTTTTAGAAATAGACCTATTACATTCCTATTAACGCGAGTCAGTTTCGTTACAGATGCAAGAGAACTTTAACCCACACTTGCCTTGCCTTTTAAGTCGCCTGCACTCTTAAGTGTTGGCGATGATAGAAAAGACTTAATTATTAGGCATGTATTGTATACCTAGCCTTAACAACATATTAAATTCACCTAAATGATACATTATGAACATCGTACATACCTCGAAGTATGCACGTTTTCGCTTAGCCAACAAATTTGTTTTTACGATAGTTTTTACAACAGTTTTTGTCCCCTTAAATTTTTTACGCTCTGTAAATGTAGTTTCAATCAAACGTTGCCAAAAAAATAATTGAAATAAATCGCTCGGTTGTATCGTATATAATTTCCAAAGGTCATTGGTATTTTTTCTACACCAAACAAATACTCGTATCTAATAAATATAAAATACAAATCAGTGTCTTTTCATTTTGTTATATGTCAATAGTGTTTATACAATACTAATTGGTGAAGCTATCGTTTTCAAACTCAATGGTCGCGTGTTCGAAATCCGCGTTAAATATGCGTGATGGGTTAATTTACATTTCTCTAAAAAACAGAGGCCCGTACCTGCTAGGCACGTGATATGGGATGTGTTTTCCCAGCCTATTTATTTCGCTACAGAGCACGGGCCTCTCCGTTTCTGAAGAAACGAACGTCAACCCACCACGCTTGTCCAATGCGGATTGGCGGGGTTACCAGACTCGGAATAAATATCTGTAGATTATGCATATATTTATCCGGATGCAGGGATCGAACCCGCGACCTTTGACTCCCCTACAACTGAGATGGACTGAAAAAGAAATATAATTATAAGTTCATATACATATATGCAGGTAAACCGCGAAGAACTGGACACTAAACTAGCGTACATTCAAGTGACGTGGGTGCGTCCTGCACCAGAGGGTATGGCGAGTACGAGCTCAGGGAGCGAAGGTTCGTTCGAGCGCGTGCATAATGTCCGCCGGTTCGTGTTCGAAACGCCCTTCACCAGGGACGGCGCAGCGCGCGGACCGGTTCACCATCAGAGACTTAGACTTACACATCTAACTGGTAAGGAATATTAATATTCTTTTATTTACCCTAATCCGATTGTTTACGAGATTTATCCAAGAGTAGAGTATAATAAAAGGCACCGAGCCACATATTTTATTATTCGAAATAATAGAATTTTCTTCTTTTCGTGTCAGTGGTGTTACCTATATTTTTCCGGCCCAGTAATTCGCCACTTCAATGGCAACAGCATTTGCATCTTGAAATGTACAGATGTTAGGGCACAGTGAGCAGTCGAGCAGATGCTCCATGGACTAACTTGTGATCCCACAACCACACTCTTCACACTACGGTGCGGCATAGCCCCATTTGCACATGTTATGTCTGCAATGGCCCACCTGTTTACGGAATCTGTAAGAGATCTCCACGTAGATCGTAACCAGGCGTAAGTTTCTCTTGATGACATACGAAGGATGTTTCATTTTCCACCACACAACCCTCTTCACAAACTTTTTTCTAAAGTATTTGTGCACCATACGAAGCTTTTACAGCTTTTTAGCCTAGCCGGGGAGAGAGTATCATTGTAGAGTGGATGTCTGTGATCGATTAATAGAATAAGATATTGGAATGGGGTTCGGAATAAATTTCACTACAGCATAACTCATCATTATCAACAGTCCACAGCTGTCCATTGCTGGACGCATCACCTAGCCCGATCTCGTTTCTTTACTTCACGCATCTAGTTTCTATCAGTCGCCCTGCGTAGATCGATGCATCATCTTGTCGGGGGGCGTTCCACACTATGTTTCCCAAGATACAGCCTCCACTCTAGCACTCGTCTCCCAATATCCACACAATAAAAAAGACAACACAAAGAAGTGTCGTCCCTACTATCTGGATGAGTAGCAATCCATTACAGTGTGTTTTTTCTTTCCACCGACCACCGCTCTAACGAACTAGATACCTTCAGTATTTCCGAACTAATACGACATTGAAGCCTACAACCCTAAATATTTTAAAAAGGTTAGCAATGCTTCTGCAATCCGTATTGCGTTGCAGATCTTTATAGGCGGCGTTTATTACTTTCCATTAGGCGACATGATTCTTCGTTTACCTTTTTCCCATATGATGTATACATCTCTATTAGGAAGAAAGATCTATTATTAAAACTTCACTAATAAGGCGGTATACGATACACTTACTTATAAAAGGATTTCGAGTGTTGAATTTATTTTGGCATTATATTTTATAAAGTGAAGATAAAAAGTCGTACATATAGAGAAACTCGTTTGGCGAATAATGGAAGCAAACACGTGTGGCCAAATAATGAGCACATTAATATTCAAACTTAATCATGAACAAAAATTATTCATACCAATCGATTTCAAACATATCTATATGGTAAACGATGCTTAAGATAAAATAATGCAGAATTATATATTAAGAAAATGCATTTTATTCTTTAAATTCACTTAATGAGTGATTTTTACCTCCCAAAAAACGATTTTTTATTGAAAATAAACACATTTTTGTTTTTAAAGATCGATTAATTCTTACTAGAGTGCAAATAACAGTATAAAATTAAAATTTTAATATGTTATAGTATTTTCTTTTTGTACAATTGCAATAATTGTGTAAAAATTTATAATTTTACTAAGTTAGTCTTACTTAGTATAGTCTTTATATACAAATGTATAATAAAGTTATAAATATAACTGTAACCATTTAATTTACTTTTAGTTTAAGAACTTCATATTCTATCCATTTCTTTTGTTTTATTCATACATATGTATATGTATGTAATATTTATGAGCCCTCAATTTTCAGCTGAAAATTGGTTCCCATATTTAAAGCGACGGATACCCGTAATAGAGACACAAGTAGAGGAGAAGAGTCCTATAGAGGTCGCCGTTTCGGAAATGGAATCGCAAGTAACTGAATTAACAGAGATAGTGAACGCTAAGGCTCCGGACATAAAGAAACTTCAACTCAGGTACATTTCTAAATTTTGTATTTCTTTTTCTCGTAGATATTTTTTTTCGTACACCCATATATGTATGGCCTGCATTTTTATACCTTAAACCCATCATGCTTGTCCAAGGCCAATTAGTAAACTATTTATATTCAAAATTTGGGTAAACTACCCAAACTCGGGATAAATGTAGCAGTCGGAAACATATATGTTTCCGACTGCTACATTTATCCCGACTGTTTGTTGGTCATACATATATTTATCCAGATGCGAGGGTGGATCCCGCGACCATTTACTTCGAAGCTTCGCCACTGAGCGAATAAGGTCGTCAACTAGTTACGATCATTTAAATTGTAAAAAAAAATTGTCTAGCTTTTAACCAAGCATAAAGACAGAATTGTACAGATTACTATTAAAATATAAATTTATTTTTATTTCCAACATAACGAAATCAAAAAAGATGGCAACGGCGGTGATCGCTAACCGCCGACCCGCATGCTTCTTTGCCTACTCTGCTGTAAAAAAAATCTTTAATTTCAATCATTACAAAAATATGTAAAAGCAAAATTATATTAAGGAAAAATGTAGAATTACGGGAAAAATTACGAGTTTCAAGGAAAGTGGTTTTATGTAGAATTAATTGTTTATCTTTATTTTTAAATGTAAAACTGCTTCAAGCTTTGAGGAAACTAATTTTATGACTTGATTTCTGATACATGGAAAGACAAATAAAACTTAAAGAATTCGAATTTCAAGAGTACATGCAGAATTAAAATCATTAAGCGTATGAATGGGTAGTTACCACCCAAGACTTGAAAATATATACAGAAATGAATATTTATGCGTTCCCTCTCTATGCGTCCGGGCATCGTTCATCCGAATACGATGAAAGTTCATATAGTTATTATTAGTGCTTGCTTGAAGGTTTCTGACATAGTACTACTATAAAAACCAAAACTCAAACACATGGTTGTTACGAAGATAGTACGAAAATTTTGTAAAAAGTTTGATACAAATTTGTTTGATACCAAGAATTTTATACATTATTAAATTATTTTTAATGAACTTCCCCAATGAAATATGAATGAAAGCTAATGCCGCTAACCTAACTAATCTTTTGTCCTTTTTTTTCCATTTCCGATTGCCAAAAGTATAATAACAGGAGTGTATGTAATAAGACCCGATTTTAATCGTACATACATAGATGTAATTACGCCTATTTTCATCTGCTATGATCCCGGCACACTTTCTTTACTTCATCCACACTCATCACTGCATTCACACAAACTCGTCGATTAAGGGTACTTTTAACCTGGGCTTTCTTTAAGCGTAGTAACAGTAAAAACATTTATACCACTATATCTCCGTTTTTCCGAATCGGTAGGTCTAACACGGACCTGCCTCGTGGGACCTACTTTGCTCAATCGAATTTCACCTGTTAAATGTCATAAATAAAATAAATAAATAATCAAAATTAAAATGAAAACAAGGTGTATTCAGCAGCATACAATTAAAAAATTGATCATTTATTCATAAATTGATCTTTCAAAAACTAAAAAATATTAAAATGGGTTCATTTATGATCATTAAATATGAAATATACAGTATCTAAAAAACTATAAAGGATATACATAGAAAAAATATTTAAACAGACGCCGTTATAAACTGATGCCAAATGTCATGTCAAACTGATGCCAAATTTCATGATATAAAAGAAATAACAATAACACAAATATCATGAATTACAATTTTAAAATTCCAGGTTACAAGGAAGTGTTTGCGTACAAGTGAACGCGGGCCCGATAGCGTACGCGCACGCGTTTTTGGATCCAACCCTAGCACCAATGTATCCTGACGACATGGTCGACAAATTGAAAGCAACTTTCAAGTAAGAAAATGTTAAGCTTAATTTTGTTCGATATTTGTTTCCACTGATCACTGAATGTGTACACAACGAGCGAAAGTAACGAAAGCGAACTGATAAATAAATACAAAAATGTTATAATTACAAATTTAATTGCGCCAGTTTTCTTGTTAATTGCGGTCTAGTTAATTAGTTTTTATAACTTCTTAGAGACCGAATAGTTAATCTTTAAACAATAGACAAAGGACTAAGCCTATTGTTTCTCATTTTGTACACATGAAAAATTTATAGGGTGCTCAATACTTTTGGCTCAGGCTGTATGACCCACTGCTTGGCACAAACCTCCCCATTTCAAAAGAACTAGACATAAGACCGCTACGTTTGTCCAAATCGGATTGGCGATGCACCCAGATCCTGAGTAAATAAATCCCGCAACGTAGATCATATGTATATTTACCCCGAAGCGGAAATCGATCTGCAGCCATATCCGTCGGAAGCTTCACTACTTAGCCAATTTTTAACAGCCCATACATAGCATCGGCCTCCTTATTTCGCAGAAACGTGCATGTTAACCCACCACGCTTGTCCAATGCGAATTGGCGGGGTTACCAGACTCGAAATAAATATCTGTAGGTCATACTTATATTTATTTGGATCCGGGGATCGTACCCGCAACCATTGACTCCTCATTGGCCCCGTCACTGAGCCTGTTTTAACAATTTTAAGATGTAGCCATCGGGAAATGAAATTTCTCGTTTTTAAAAAATACGTAATACGCAATCTTTAAGATAAAATGTCTTAAGAAAAAAATTTAATGAAAATCCTGATTAATTTCGATTTTTATAAACGTTATGTATCAAGGGTTTTCTTCTGTATTGAAATCTTATATGTAAAATACCATTAAACGGGCGTTCACTTTTGATGATATTTAAAATCTAAGACTGAATCATAACATAAGAATAATAACGGTAGTTTCAATTTACACGTCGAAATGTTTTGATTTCATAAAAATATCCCGATTTATTTATAGGCATTTGAGCAAAAATAGCCCAATGGGAACGTGTTTTCTTTTCTTTGATGGCAATTAGTTATAACTATTATGCCAGTATCAAGTAAAATACAAATATATCAAATCTCTTGAAATGTAACTAGTCAGCTTGTCACGTTACGTCTTGATAAAATGGTGGCTCTTCTATCAAAACTTCTATGGACTTTTTCAGTCAACTCTATTGTATAATACGCCACCAAAATAAAACAATGTAACTGACAAAAATATAAGATTATGAAAATGAAATAAAAACACGACGTCACTGATGTAAGTTGGCGGGAAAAGTCCGGGAATGTGTTAAATTTTCTTGTAATCTATTATGTTCAGTATTCGTTTTTCATTAACATGCATTATTTTAGGGAGTTCCTCACAGTGTGTCACACGGCACTGCAGTTGAACGCAAAACTCATCAGCTCGGACCAAGTGTCATATCAAGAGGCGCTAGAGTCGAACTATTATAAACTTAGCGACTCTCTATCCGGTGTGCTGGGACAGCCATTGCAAGATATCCTCGTCAATGGCAACCTCAGTACTACTGTCACCGGTGTAGAATTGGAATCTAGCAACGCTTGAACATTTTACTTCTTCTGAGTGTCCGGAAATACGTATCTTGTATCAGTGTTTCAGATACTTTTATCTTAAATAAGTTACATCTCTGCCAACACAGCATAATTCTCCACGTCTTTCACGCGAGCCGCAGCAGTTCTTCTAATGTATGCTCGTAATTTTGCCAAAATTTAATGGAAATACCCTCAACTACTTTAAAAGATACAGTAAACCAGCAAAGTTTACTGTATGTTAATTATTCCACTTAATCTGAGTAAAAACCTATCCGCAAAATATTTCAAACTATCGGTTCCCTCTTCTCTAGTATCAGATCAATATAAGTGATATAGTAAATATAATATTCAACAATAGTAATAATAATTACTTCATTATTTGTATATTGTAAGTTTAATTTATTTATTTCTTAGCTTTGTTTAGTCATCTTATCGCATGGTAGCTCATCTACTGCAAGAAAATATAGCAAATATAGTGACGTAATATTTATGAGGGGTCACAGAACGTACCTCTAGAAACTTAATTTGACAGAAAAAATACTTATAAATGTTATATTGCACCTCTATTCACCATGTCTTTGATGACTTTCATTATGAAGATATCGATAATATGAAAAATTCTAATACGTAATAAAAATTAAGGTTTTTGTCCATTTTTTCATTTCTCTTATATCTGAAAACATGATAAGCACAAGCAAATAGTATTATTATGTTTTTCACATTAACAATTACAAAAACAATTATTCAATAAATAAATAAATATTAAAATATGATCTGACTAAGAAAATGTATAAGTTTTTTATATTCTTTACGAATCTCTGTCAATCTTGCCCTTATTTATATTTCAAGTAAAACATTTAACTAGTTTCTTTTACATATAGGCTAAAAACATTCTTTGGGGGTATATATAAACTAATAACAGTCAATTAATCAGATCCATGCTATATTCAAACAATGTGCACTGATTTAATGCAAGCAATAAATTCAAACTTGTTAACCAATTATCAAGTGAGATACTATATCCTCACTCTACTAAATAATAATAATATAATAAATATTACCTAAGAATAACTACACAAGTAACAAGATCAACACTTTAACGGAAATCTGTCTCGTGGTGTCATATTTTAACATGAATTACCTTTATTCCCATTATTTATTCGAAATCATCTATTCATTCAATAATGCATAGACATCCCCCACATAGGGTGGCATTGATTGTTTTCCTATTGCATTAAAACATGCTATCTTTATCGATCGAGGTTCGAGTGTTTTATTTGAATACAATGTAGAGAAAGAAAATGTTATATGAATACTAACAATGTTTCTCACAAGTATTGTGGCCAGGTTATATTAGCCTACAATTTATCAACATTAACAGCTAGTCGTTCTAAATATTATAAAAAAGTGATGATTAACAATCTAATTAAAATATTTCGTATTCCAATCGTGACAAATCTGAAACTGTTCGAAAAATGCTATTATGATAAGAAGAAAAGATAAATTACAGCGATCAGTTGTCATTAATAAAAACGTAATGTAAATGTTTATTCAACGACTTTATCTTTACTTTAGCTTGTAAGATATTGGCCAATTTTCTATGGTAATATTTATACATTTCATAGTTCCTTAAATTTACATCGTAATGCTATGCACAGTTTACCTTGTAAACACAGTAAATATATATATATATATATATATATATATATATATATATATATATATATATATATATATATATATATATATATATATATATATATATATATATATATATATATATATATATATATATATTACATTAGTAATTATGACAACATTGTACTCGTGTATTTTAAATTATTCAACGACGCTTTGTGAAGTGTACTTTTTTCTACTACATTGTTTAAACAAGGTCTACTATACTATACTAATATCTGTTCTTTATTTAATTCACATGTAAATTTATTATATTTTGTAACCCTTTATCATTTGATGATAGGTGAAATTCAATTTTATCTTACACAAAAGAGAGAATACGATTTTTTCTTAATTGTTTAAGTACGTTGATAAAGGAAACCTGTACAGTCACCATAATTGTTTTTTAACTCAAATGTTTATTTTGACAGATTCATGTCAATTTAATTTATTTTGTTAGCTCGAAGTGGAATAGTTTATAACATTAAACGCTTTTTGTTTTATATTCTCATTAACGAACAAATATGTGAAGCATTTAGCGATAACTTTGAAAATATATTTATTATTTAATGTATCTTTTACATGATATCATTTTCAATTTTGTAATACTCTATTCATTCCACAGTTATTTATTAATTGTATCTCTAATATTAACCCTTATCAGTCTTAAGCCATCTCTCACGTGACAACAGTACTTTGTCACTGCGGTCATAAGTCACGTGGGAGGACGAGACATGTTGAAACTCTCTGTGTGAAATGCAGGCACTGTTGCCTTATTAGTTAAATATCCGTAACAGAGTAATTGACATCTCCAGTTATATATCATTGCCTTTTCCAATTATTTTTTAATATATTTAGCCCAAAATTTAATAAAGTCAATTAAAACTGTATCTGTAGCAACAACCTAGCTAGAATCACGTATAAAAAGCTAGCGACCGATAAGGGTTTACCCTTAATTTGGCAGAAAAAAAAATCTTTTTTTTTTAATTTTGTGAATAATATGTGTTTTAGAATATTTAAGAACCTTGTAAAAAATAATAAGCAAATTGTGTTCTTTCCCTTTTTGAGAAAATATATGTCCTCTATGGCGGAAATTTGACATGAATAAATTACAAATTTGAATGACTTGAATTTTTTTAAAGTTTGTGTTGTGTAGCGGACAATATCAAATTAAGGGTTAAAGGAAAAACTTCAACTTAAAGTTTTATTGATCTTGTCTCAATGTTCGTAGTGTTATAACGAAATTATTATAAATGTTAGTCTAAACTCTAATTACGATCCATTGCAATTTTCAAATATTATTATTGTTTTATTGTTGCAGTTATTTATTATATTTATTTTGTTATACCACTTTTACGTCATATATGCCAACAAGCAATCAAAACTAGCTTCTTAACAAAATTGTTGAACGAAACTTCTTTTTAGGCTTCCTGTAAAATATCTACAGTAGTCTAATTTTATGTGGACTCCTCGTTTAAACTTGAATTAGGATAATTCAAGTTGAATTTAAAAGTAGTAAGTTAATTATAAAGGCTTATCCACGAAATATTTCTTTTATATATAATATTATTTTTTCAAATATAGGACGTGCGTACATACTAGTATTAAGTATGTGTAACCTAACATTACTAATAATGACAAGATGACCGTTCCTATATAAGACTTGACATAATGGATTATTTTAATTATTAGTTAAGGGACAATTGTCCCAAGAATATTTTGTGAATGGCTCTCTGGCGTAAAGGTAATAGAACGCTCTCAATATGTAACTTGTACTTAAATTTTCATATAAATGGGTTGAAACATGTAATTAAATATATAAGTGAAACTATAAGTATGCCATAAAAACGTTTATAGTACTAAGTCAAAATTCCTCATTACTATTTATAATTATGCACAAAATAAAAACAAGTGTCCTCTACCAAAAATGTAATCTTGATTTTGCTGTTTTAATACATTTATAAAAACAAAATGTCTTTTAATCACACATTGGACACTCGAAATAAAACTATTAAATATATACAAATATAACGTACAAAATGTCACTATAGAATGTATTACGATGTCGACGGTAGTATGAATTAGAATGACTCCAATCCCCCTTCCCCCTATAGGATCACACAGTTCAATTCAACTTGTAAAGGGCTCACAATATTTATATTACAACTCCCGATACAAGTTTTTTTTTTTTTTTTTTTTTTTATGGGATAGGAGGGCAAACGAGCAAGCGTGTCGCCTGATGGAAAGCAATCAACGCCGCCCACGGGCAACCACGACACCGCAGGAGTCGCGGAAGCGTTGCCGGCCTTTTAGGTATGTATAGGCTTGTTTTTTGAAGGTTCCAATGTCGTAACGGTTCGGAAAGACCGCCGAGGGTAACTGATTCCACAAACTGGTGGTGCGTGGAAAGAAGTTACGAGCGAAACGCACCGTAGTAGATCGCCACTCATCCAGGTGGTGGGGATGAAATTTTTCTTTACGGCGAGTTGTGCGGTTGTGGAATTCCGCGGCGGGAATTATTCCAAACAATTCCTCAGAGCACTCCCCATGATAAAGGCGGTAAAAAATGCTGAGAGATGAGACATCTCTCCGCAGCGCTAGAGAATCAAGCCGATCGGTGAGATCTTGGTCATCGACGATTCGGATCGCACGACTTTGAATGCGATCAAAAGGAAGAAGTTGATACTGGGGAGCCCCGGCCCAGAGGTGAGAACAGTATTCCATGTGTGGCCTGACTTGTGCCTTGTATAGTTGGAGGCAATGGCCAGATGTGAAATATTGTCTCGCTCTACTGAGCACACCCAGCTTTTTCGAGGCCAGCTTGGCCTTTTCTTCCAGATGGCCGCGGAACTGGACATCATGCGATATGTCAACTCCAAGAATTCCGATATATGGCTTAAGATTGAGGGGAGTGTCTCCAAAGCGAGGAGCTACGACAAAGGGAATTTTTTTGGTGGAAAACGCGCAAACTTGTGTCTTATTGGGGTTGAATTCGATTAGATTACGCTGACCCCAATTCGAGACCTGGTCTAATGAGGTCTGTATTTCAGACACAAGTTTGTTCCGACACTCATCGGTATGTGCCCGAGAAATGTTAGCACGGCCGGAGTATAAGGCATCACCTGTGGTGTCATCTGCATAACAGCGTATGCTACTAATTTGTAACATGTCGTTGATATGCAGAAGAAACAAAGTAGGTGAAAGCACACAGCCTTGCGGAACACCAGCATTCACGGGCTTCGTGTCCGAGCAAAAACCGTCTAAAACGACTTTTATGCTCCGATCCGTCAGGAAGCTGGTGATCCATTTGCATAATTTATCGGGCAACCCATAGCACGGAAGTTTAGCTAGAAGAGCCTTGTGCCACACCCGATCGAAGGCCTTCGCTATATCCAGGCTTGCTGCTAAGGCTTCCCCTTTGCACTCCACCGCTTCTGCCCATCGGTGTGTCAAATAAGTGAGAAGATCACCAGCTGAGCGACCCTGACGAAATCCGTATTGACGGTCACTAATCAGCTGATGCTCCTCAAGATACCGTAAGAGCTGGCAGTTAATAACAGATTCCATTATTTTGGACAACAAAGACGTGATGGCAATTGGCCTGTAGTTAGCTGGATCAGAGCGGTCACCTTTTTTTGGGATTGGATGTATTAAGGCTGTCTTCCATGAGATCGGGACCATACCTGAGTTGTAGGAGTGCCGGAAGAGGCGCGTGAGAACTGGAGCCAACTCTGGAGCACATATCTTAAGCACAATTGGGGGATGCCATCTGGCCCACTCGACTTATTGATGTCAAGAGAAAAGAGTGCTTTACGCACCGAGTTTTGAGTAAATCGGATTTCTGGCATAGAGCACACACGCCGGAGGATGGTTGGCGGTGGTCTTTCTCTGTCATCAAGAGTCGAGTTTGATGCAAAAAGAGAGCCCAGAAGATCGGCTTTCTCCTTTGCAGTGTGGGCCAACGAGTCATCCGCCCTACGCAGAGGTGGAAATGATGGCTGACAGAAGTTTCCTTGCACGGCTTTTGCGAGAGACCAGAACGCCCGAGAACCTGAGGGAAGGCGAACTAGTCTCTGGCCGATTTCTGCAACGTACTCAGATTTTGCTCTGGCAATAGCTCTTTTGAGGGATCTGGAGACAAAGTTATACTTTTTCCTAAGCTGCCATTCGGAAGGATCTTTCTTTGCCTTTGCTTTAACCCAAGCCTGAAACGCCTCCTGCTTTTGCCGGAACGCCATTTTGCAGGAGTGGTTAAACCAGGGCTTAGTCTTGCCTCCAATAGGTACCACAGTGCTTGGAACAAACAGTTCCATACCCTGAAGCACCACATCAGTGACAAGATCAGCAATGACGAGCGGATCCTCCGATGCAAAGCAAATTTGCCCCCATGGGTAGGATGCGAAAAAGGTCCGCAGTCCATCCCAGTTTGCTGACCTGAAGTGCCAGACACGGCGGCAGCCCGCGGATCGGGGCCGTGATTTACGCGTGAGTGGCACCTTGCTCCGAATTAGGCAATGGTCTGAGGAGCCAAGAGGGGCATCGACAGTGACATGATACCCATCGGGATGAGTGGTCAGCAAAAGATCCAACAGGGAAGGCTTATGATCTTCAACATCTGGTATTCGTGTAGGCGAAGAGACCAATTGTGTCAGACCATAGGCCAGAGCAAAACTCTGAACAGATCTACCGGCGTGGTCAGTTGACTGTGACCCAAGCCAATCCGCATGATGGGCATTGAAGTCACCAAGTATGATGATTTCGGCGGAAGGGATCTGTTTGAGTACGGAATCAGTCATCATTTGAAGGTGCTCAATGAGTCGGTCCGTCTCAGAATTACCACTATGGGACCTGTACAGGCACGCATAGATGCGAGGATGGTCGTCGCAGTCTACACGAAGCCAGATAGTGGAGAGGTCCGAACCTTCAAATCTCCCTAGGCGGCGGGCGCAGATATCTTCCCTGATGAATACGCATACGCCGGCACGGGGCACAAAATTGTACTCGATTTTGTAGCCGGGATACGAAAGGTATGACGTATCCGCAGGGGGAGAAATCTGAGATTCCGTTAGAAAGAGCAAGGCCGGCTTAACTGTCTCTAGGTGGTGGTGGACGGCGTTAAGGTTGGTATGTATCCCCCTAATATTACAGAAATTCATGCAAAGCATGGTAGGGGGTGCTTTGGATCTGCTGCTCTTGCCTTGGGTAGAATGGAAAACAAGCGGGATTTTGCCCTCCCCAGAGTACGCAGGGCAGCCTGAGCAGGGACGCTCAGGGAGGGATTCTCCAGAACGGGTAGTGCTGGTACCCTCCTGGGGTACTCCTATGTTAAATGCCGCTGTCATTGTGGGAGGGGGGGGGTTGGGCCTCCGGAACTCACCGCTCACCAAACGAAGCGCGGTAGC